>JARHVA010011030.1:0-65000 GCA_037957365.1 Torreya grandis
AAAATTTCCATGTTATGACAAATGGAGAGAGGATTCTTTTTGGATATGTTATTAAAAACCTAACATCAACGTATTTGGTCCATCCCTTGTTTACTAGAAATATGAAAACTGAGTACTAAATCCCTCTGATTGATAGACTCCATAAGAGACTATCTAGATGGAAAGGAAAACTTTTATCCCAAGTAGGAAAACTTTAGCTCCTTAAACATTCTCTTCAAAGAATCTTGGTGTGCTTCATGTCTCTATTTATTATCCTTGGGAAGGTAGATAACTACTTAGAATAAATCCAAAAAATATTCTTATGGATGGGAGTCAAAGGCAAGTTGAAATTTCCTCTTGTAATTTTGGGAAAAGGTTTGTCTTACCAAAGGTAAATGAGACCTTGGTCTAAAAAGAGTAAAGTATATGAATAAATCCCTCTTGACAAAAGAAGGTTGGAAGGTTTTAAGCTCAATGGAATCAAATAATAAGATCAAAGTGCATAGATTCAAGGGAAGGCACTAGTCTCTTCATAAAAGAGGGTCTTATCAATAGATATACCTTTTAGAAGGTTATAATCAATAATAAATATCTCCTGATGAAAGGTAGTAAGTGAAACATGGGAATAAGAGACCAGGTCAATATTTGGGATGATCTTTGGTTACACCATTTACCCATTGCTTTGTATCCTCTAGGGAATACCCTTAATGGTGATTTCAAATTAATGTTCAGGTATAAGGTTAATAATTGTCTGGTAGAGGATAATGGATAAAAAAAGGAAAGTTATTCATATGAAATGGATTAGCCCATAAGTGTCTCATTTTCTCCTGACCCTCAACTAATAACTCTAACTATTCCATATCAGTCATTTCCTCAAAGCAGACACACTTATTTGGATGAAAATAACGAAGCAAATAATTCATAGTCAAATCAATTTACCTATCTAATATAGATTTTGAAGATCTTGATAAAGACTAGTGGTGTGTATATATTAAGAATCTCACCACCAAGGTTAACACTTTTTTTTGGCTAGCCATGTAGAATAAAATCTTTACTATGGATAACCTGTCTAGAAGGGTAATGCCTATCCCAAATAGGTGTGTCCACTTTAAAAATGAGGATTAATTATCTTCTCATTTATTCCTCTTTTATCCTTTTGCCTTTACTATTCTATGTTTTTTCCTTTTAAAGTTTAATTTCTCTTGGGCTAGCCCTTGCTCTATCCATAACCTGTTCATTTAATGGAAACTTATTTGGGATTGCCTCCCACCCTTTCCTTCTTTTGATCCATATCCTTACCCCCATATTTTCTACGGCATTTATAAATGTATAAATTAATGCATATTTGACAACAAATCTATTTTTCCTTCTTCCACATCCCAAAAAATCCTTTTGGCCATTAAAGAGATCTAGCATATGTTTGTCTCCAACTTCAAGTACTTCCTCCCCTATCACTTTTCCTCACTTTTTACCATCTATGATATATATTCAATTGAAAATGAATCATGTATATAAATCAATCTTGGCTTAGAGAAGATAAAGCATACCTACATTTTTTATTGGGGATACACTTGTTAAGTGGGAGCATGACCAATATGGGGATACACTAGACCTGATTAGGGGATCACTTGTCACAACACATAATGCTAGTAAGGGTTCAAAATCCTACATTCTAACACAATCACATAATAAACCTAATGATTCTTAAGGTTTAAAACCATTTCACTTATTACAATAACAAGAAAGTAAATATAATCTAGTACACACCAAAGCTTAGGGTACAAAGTGTGGCTTAGAAACAATTAAAAAAACTAAACTAAACATGTATTATAAGACATATACTCATGTCGATGTATATGAAATCATAATACATGGGAGAATAATGTAAATGAATTATTTATCTACTCTTACAAAGGAGAAATAAAGTTAGGAATAATTACCTTTGAATATGAACCTATCGAGCCTTATTATCTCCCTTGGTTAAGGTGCTTCACAAGAGATTGTTGTGGTATGTAAGGATAACCAAGATAAATCAGATCTAGGCTACATAACTTATTTAAGCATCCAAAATAATTTTCCAAAAGATAAGATATGTGTCTCTAAAAAAAGTATGAAACCCTAAGCTTTATTCCTCAAGTAGAATGGTCAATAAGCAGATGTTCATTCTCACTTATTTTCTAATAATTTTTCTCTTATGAAATGGTGGGAAATGAACCTATATATATATATATAGGTGGATCTTTCCATAAATACTCTTAATAGCATTAGCTACACAAGGTTGACCCAATCAACCTAGTGTGTTTTTAGGGATAAATCACTAGGTCTGAGTTGGGTCAGCCAAAAGGCTAATAAGCCAAGAAAGTGAAAACTACCCCTAAACTATACTAGGTCAACCTAATCGACCTAGTACAAACTAACTATCCAAAAGGGTGTTAAGGAAAGAAAAGGAGGATGT
This sequence comes from Torreya grandis, assembly GCA_037957365.1. Taxonomy (NCBI): domain Eukaryota; kingdom Viridiplantae; phylum Streptophyta; class Pinopsida; order Cupressales; family Taxaceae; genus Torreya; species Torreya grandis. The sequence continues at coordinate 2,435 of JARHVA010011030.1, forward strand.
GAATAGGAAAAATCCTAGACGAGGTAGGACTAAGAATAATAAGCTTAGCGTAAATGGTTTTAGGAGACAAATGTGTAGATGGCAAGTGGCAAAAAGGAATAATAATCTTACAAAGCAGGGATGGTCTACCCACCCCTTTCCTAGTACACACCCCTTAAGGCATGGAATCATAGAGATTAAGAATCAATAGATTTCTATAAGATACAATGTGTCAATAATTAATACAAGTTTAAAAATATTATGTGTATACATATGCCCCACTCAAAGCTCATCATGTGTCATGTAAGTGCAACATAGGATGGTGCTTTGAGATAAAACATGATAGTAGACAATGTTGATGCTAATTAAGGTGAATTAATAATTAAAAAATAAAAATGAAAGGACTGAATTGAAAAACATAAACCTCTACTTACCTTATTGTTGTAGATAAATAAGTAGACTATAAGAGATGTGAAGGTGTCCAATGTAGAGAACACTAGACAAACTTATAGAAGTTAGTACAAAAAATAACAAAAAATAGAATTTTTTGGAAAATATGAATATGTTAGTGTAAAATAATCTCTACGTAATCATGATTCTAACACATTTTATGGTTTGCAAAATGGATGAGTAAAAACAAAGATAGAAGCAAAACAAGGAATCTGTAGGATAATAATTGAAAGATTTGTATTTTGAAAAGGTGTTTTAAAATAAGGGAAAATACAAGTCATTTGTTATTTTAACTTGGAAAGGAGAGAAAAGAGATCTCTAAAGAGAAAACAAGCTAGGATGGTGAGAAGATGACATGCTAGACATGGAGAGGCTCTAGAGGTGGCAGCAGGTGCACTACAAGTATACAACCAAGAATCTCAAAATAGTTTTTGAAATTTGAATTGAATTAAGTGAATTTTTAGAAACTTTTAATTTGAAGAATTTATAGATGTCAAAATGAGGAAAATTTAGATTCTATGGGTAGAAAATAAGAATATGGGAAATGGATTGAGAGGGATTAGGCAAAAAATAAGAAAATTACACGTTTTTCAAAAAATACAAGGCATCAACAAGAAAAAAGCACTAGGTTGACCCAATTGAACTAGTACACTAGAAAATAATCAAATTCCATAGTGCAAACCTAGTAGGTATGGGTCAACCTTTTACTTTCTATAGGTGAAGGCCTAGATTCAAATTTTTAAGTGGTCTACAAGGTCCAAAATGGAAACTCAGTATTAGGAATGGAATATAAGGGGGTTAACTCAATTTTTTGAGTTAACCAAGTGAAAAGATAGTAAAATTTTGGTTAAACTAGTTTGATTAAAGGGTTAGAATAATATGAAAAAGTGTGTAAAAGGTTGAAAGAGGGCTAGAATGGCCTGAAATGATCAAGATAAAAATGGACTAAAAAAGCTAAAAGTAAGCTAAAGAGAATACAATAAAGTAATCTAGTCTTGTTTTTACTTTAAAAATGTAAAAATATTGTATTAAGATTATACATAACATGGAAGAACTAATACATCCTTTGTTATTTTCTTAGGTGTAGGAAGGATGGATATTTTAGAGACTTGTGACATGGTTACCAGACTTGTTATATAGCTTGTTAGATGGAGATAGGTCTAGACTAAGATCCATAGGTCTAGGAAGGATAGTAGAGATGTGTTGGATGCCCCTCAATGTTGACTTGCTAGTCATGTTCCTCAGTTATTGGGAATGATTGAATAATACCTTCAAATGAGAGGTGGATGGGGATATAATAGAGGTCGTTATCATGCTAGAGTATATCCATGACATCTTAGTACTACTTATAGTAGGAATGTAGGTGGCCGTAGGGATACAAAATAATCAAGAAGAGAGGAGAGCCTTAGCCATGTGGGATGCAAGCTCATAGATGATATTACTAGGTAGGAGAGTGAGTATGTTTTATTTCTATAAATCATAGATTCTAGACATTTAAAAGGTTGTGATAGGCCTTGTGACATAGTAGGTGCTATGTCACAAGTCAGATGGTAAGGTACCACTATTTGTGGTAGCCTTGAGTAGGATGATCTTAGAGGAATGAGTTCTATATGACCTAAGATCTATCATCTAGGTCAAGCTAGTACATGATATATACAAGATTCTAGTTAGAGGGTAAAGGATAATTAGACTAATCATATTGTTGATAAATTGGATACATGAGAGGTTTCTTATGTACCAGTTAGCTAGGTTGCCCCATGTAATCAATGATAGGTTACCTCATGTATAGAGATGGAGGGAGGACCAAGTAGCATGGTTCATGTACCACATGCTAGTGTTGTAGTTAGTGAGATGTGTAGACATCATGTGGTAGCCATATGAGCACATAATAGCTACATGGGTGAGCTAGGACATATTTTCACCAATGATAGAGAGGACAGAGGTTATTAGGCACTATTTGTAGTGAAGAGAGCCACAATTACTAGTATGGGTGCTAGGGAAAATGGGTATACCTCATCCAATGATACCAATACTAATGCCCAAATAGTGGGTTTGACATGTGAGGGAGCCATGGGGAAGGAGAGAACTAGGGCCACTATTAGCGAGGCTAAGACTAAGGCCATGTCAAGAATGACTATGGTTTGATTAGGCATGATGAGGAGTTGAGCAAGAGTATATGGATGTGGAGGTAGAGATACCAAATGCATCACTACCAACTCCACATTGAGATTACTACCGGCCCCTAAATACATGATGTCGACAAAGGTAAGAGGCAAAAGAGAGCGTGGAGACTATTACCATCCTAAATGACCCCATAGGTGAGCTAAAGGAGATGATAAAGAGATCACTTAGACACAAGCTGAGATTGACATGAGCCATGATATTTAGGTTTGAGATAAGGAGGTGTCATATAAAGGAGGTGATAAGAAGCCACATAGATAGGGAGATTATGCTAGGTGATCATACAAATGTCAATACCATAGTAGATGTTACATATATAGGTAAAAAGAGATGATTAATTTATTCATTATATTTTGTTTAGATAGATAGATATTATGAGATATAATAGCTATTTAATATCCATATTATGTGATTTTATAGGTGTAGGTTAGGATGAGAAGGAGAGATGGGGGTCCCCTATTCAAGGGAGCACTCCATGACATCCTAGATGAGAATATACAACCATATGACACCATAACACTAAAGGATCTAACTATACTATCTACCCCAACTCAAGTGAGCTGGTTTAGATTAGTTAGAGAGGTAGTGAGGCAGATATGGGTCTAGAGAGATAAGATGCAACCAATAGCAATAATGGGTGTAGGGGAGCTACAAGTATGGTAGGCACTGGAAGATGAGAGAGTTGCACATTTGGCTATATTAGCATAGATGATAGAGATATAGACCCAGTTGGTAGAGTCATAGATATAGGAAACACACCTATAGGGATAGGTAGAGGGATTGAGATCTTGGATAACCTCCTTAAAATGTACCATTTGAAGGAGTTAGATGAAGGACTTAATGGGACGTGTGGCTAGGCCATGAAATAGATAGGATGGGACCCATCCAAAGAGTTGGAGTATTGTATATGGTTGCATTTGTTGTATTAAACTCATGATATATATATATATATATATAGGCATATTATTGTTGGATGTGTATGTTGTCATTATGATTGATTATGGTTGTTCATTAAGGTTGAAGTTGGGGATGCTTAGGATCTATATATGTATATATATATATATATATATATGTATGTATATATATGTATATTTGTGTGTATATATATATATATGTATATATATATGTATATATATATATGTATATATATATATGTATATATATGTATATATATATATATATATATATGTGTGTATATATATATATATATATATATATGTATATATATATATATAGGCATATTATTGTTGGATGTGTATGTTGTCATTATGATTGATTATGGTTTTTCATTAAGGTTGAGTTTGTGGATGCTTAGGATATATTTCTTTCTAGCACATGTATTTAGCTTTGTTGTATATGTTATAGGAAATATATGAGATGTGGTTTCTTTTCTAGCATTATGAAAGATGGATGGTTAAAAAGAAATAGGAAAAAATGACTTGGAAAAATATAATCAATCAAGAAACTTTACTACACACTATTTCAAGGTAATAAATGTGTAATAACAAGAAATGACTAAGTATAAATAACTAAGAGAAGGCAAAACAAGAAGGTAAAAATGAATTTTTTTAACCTAGTGTGAAAGATATTTTCACCAAATTAAATTAAGTAAAATCATACTAATATCACATTGAGAAGTATGACAAACAAAGTAATAAAATGGAAGGTATGTAAAAGGGCATAATTAGTATAAAAAAATTAATAAATTCAATCAATAATACTAAATCATGATGAGAAGTATGAAAGAGAGACAAAACTACAAAAGATTAATCTTAAATTGATCACACTAATTCAATCTAGGAAGTATGCAAATTTTAAGAAATGGTTGAAATTTTACATGCACTCAGAAAATAAGAAGATAAAAAGGTGAAATAAAAATGAAGTAAGCATAAAACACACTAAATAAATATGGGAAATATGTAAAACGATGTGTAACTTCATAATCTATGGAATCTTTGCTCAAATTCGACACATGTAATTTGGATGGTAACTTAGGTATTGGAAAATTTTGTGATGAGGGTCGGGTCCTATCCATAGTCTTACACTACAACTCAATAATGAGAACACCACTAGGGTGGAATAAATAGGAAAATTGGGTAATCAAGTATGTGGGTAATAGGAAGGAAAATATGGTAATTTTGTGAGGATGGTCGAGTCCTATCCACAGTATTACAATACAACTCACAAATGAGATCCCAAGGGGAGTGATTAGTAGACAAAACACTATTTATCAAGAGGAAATATAAGGGATATAAAGAGTGAAAAAAATAATGTAAAAATCAAAAACTTAGGAATCTTGTGAGAAGACCTTAGGAGGTAAGAGGCATACTAAGGACATGAGAAGACACTAAGTGACTAGTGGTCATCTATGTACAAAGGAAACCTATTCGCTATAGACACAAAAATTTGTAGGAAAATAATCTTGCTAATAAGATAAACTCATGAAGTTATATTTCCACATGAAAATTAAAATGGACCTACCTTCCCATGACATGTTCCCCACTTTTTAGGACCCCTTACAGAGTCATCGATCTACTGCGAAGATTGGGTTCTTGCATGAGAAATTAGGTAGCAATAAAAGTTTCTTTTATTCTCTTCTTCTAATCTACTGTCCTACCACACCCTAAATAACATTGTATCTACCATGAGGCAAACTATAGAGTTTTATCTTTGACTTGAATAAGGGGATGTGCTTTGAATCATGTCTTTTAGCGTGATTAGACTTTTAAGAATAATTTTGCCTTTTAATAACATTGCCTTTTATTTAAATGATTTGTCTTTTAACTTTATTTTGAAGGATTTTTTAATATTCCTCCTCCATATGGACTTGTAATGACCAATCATGAGAGAGATAGTGATACACAAGAATAAGCTATAGGCTAAGGTTAAAGGAAGCTAAGTAACCAAAGACAAAGATTGACTAAGACATTTAGGCTTGATAATGAAATAGAAGGTGATCTCAAGTCTCAATCATGTATATGCTTAGTTTGTATAAAAAGGAAGAATGGAAAAGGAGATCCAAAGTGGACTGGTAAAAAGATATAATAATGAGATAGATTATTTGATAACTGATCACATAGTAAAGGGAGATAATAACCAAAGGGAATAGGGTTTGTATAACCAAATCACCATGAAAAATTATTTATGGAAAATAATGATAAGAAATCAAAACAATCATAAAGATAAAAGAAAGAGAGTTTTGAGAAAAAATCTAGGAAAAAGGAAAGGTAAATAAATGATAAAGAAAATGCAATCATATGAAAAAGATAAAAGATAAGATAAGCAATATATAGTACAACAAGCAAGTAAGCATGATATAAGAGAAGTAAAATTTTGACACAGTGTCAAATGCTGTAACATATATAAATAAGATTGAAGCATACATCCAATCAAATATAAATGTGAAATCACCATGCATGTACTCATTAATACTAGTAAAACTATCCACACACATTATTTAATACATCTAATAAGTCTCTATGAAGATGTAATTGAATTATTTCTAAGGTTTCATCAATCTTCAATGAATACTAGGTGAATAATTCTTTTTCAATATCCTCAACTACGAAAGTAGGAATGCTCAAAGGATCATGATAAGAAAAATTAGGAAAAGTCTGGTTAGGATAATGCATGGGAGAAGGATCTAAATGAGGAGAAAGAATCACTAGTGGATAAGGATACATAGGTGAGGGAAGGTCCATAGGCAAAGGGATCATAGGTGGAGGTATAATAAATGGTGAAGGGACCACAAGAGGTGATGGAACCACTAGAGGTAGAACCATAGGAGAAGGAGGAGGAGCCTTCTTGTGGGAATGACATATGAGAAGAGTGGTAGAAGGTCTAGGAATGGATATAAAGTGATCTTTGAGATGTTGTTGCAAGATGTGATAATGATCAATGTGATGGGTGCCTCATAGATGCCATAGATAATATACCTCACCATACTTAGGTAAATATTCAAGAATTACCTTTGGGAGAGGTATGTATTTGTCTGATGATGGGGAAGAAGGACATAATATATCAAGATATTTACATAACTTGGAAAAATGCGTGGACGAATGGTTATCTATCTTATGAAAGTAATAGATACACTTGTGAGTGTTTTTTATAAAATCACTCATGAAAGGAGGTAAAACATGAGTGGAAGAAGTTAAAGAACACTCATTAGTCCATTTGGTGGATAGAGGATACATCTTAGGCAAAGGAATAAAACCATCACCAAGGGTGGATAATGATGATGAAGGATTGGAATTGGGCTCCATAAAAGGAGTGATAACATCAAAAATAGGGATAGGATCAAAAATAGTAGGATCAAAAATAGGATCAACTATAGCAAGCATGGGAAGAGGATCAACTATAGATGACTCTAATGAGGGAGGGTAGGATCTACATAAGGTCTAAAGAGAGTTACACTAACCTCAAGGGTTAACTAGTTATCATGGTCAGGGTACATAGCAAAATGGTAAGCCCTGATCATAGCATGATATATACAATAAAGGGGGAAAATGTAAAAATTAGGAACTATAAGTGAAGGAATATGATGAGATGAATGGAAAGACTCAAGTAAAGAAGAATGATAACAAAAAATATTGTTATGATGAGCCTGGACAAGACTGCCTAATAATGGATCATCTAAAGAATAACAATCATCATAATCCAAGGTATGAAGACCAATAACATATGTATGGATAACCTTGTCATCTAATGAAGCATGGTGAATAGAATGCCTAGTCTTGGTTAAGACTATGGGAATTCCATTGCAAGGGGGTTTTCAAGAATGAGGTGATAAGGAAGTAGGAAGCTATGAGATGAGATGAGGTGAGAGATCATAATTTTTGATCTTTAAGTTAATCTCATTAGGGTCATCATCATTAGATTCTAAAATATTAGGAGGAATGTTACCAATGAGCTCAAGATGCCCATTGAAACTACAAGTTGAGTTAATAATAAATTTGAGGCATTAGGAATAATAAAATAGAACACTTGGCAAAGGCTCAAGAGTAGGAATATTGAAGACACCATGATCTTGGAACTATTCAAAATTTTAAGGGTTAGTGTAACCATGAATCTTATAAATGGCTCCATTATGAGGGAATGTAAAATAATTTTTAGGGGCAAGAAGTGATCACTCTCATGCAATGATTCTATAGCCTACCAATCAAGATGTTTTAAGAAAGGGGAGAGTTAAATATCATCACCTTCACATGGATGGTGATAGGTGGGATGATAATGGGAAGCCACACACAACCTATAGGAGGCATTTGCCTTTTATAGTATCCTTGGCATGTGTTGTATGTATACTTAATATTTCATTTATAATATCTAGGATTCTTAATAAAATTAAGAGAAGCAAGACATATGTCAGAAATCTCATAAATAAATGCATGCTTGACTTAGATATTATTGATTTAGATGCTAATACATAAGGGAAGATCATCTGTATGAAGTAGAATCTCATCAATAATCATAGATACGATAGTAAATAATAGAGAAAGAAAAGTTTCTATAGTTTCATCAATGTTGATAGACATATCTTCACATTGTTATAAAATACTATCTTTAGAACTAGATAAAGTTACTTCTCATCCTACGAGGGGAGGATGATGGACATTCATCTCAAATAAGAGCTACATGAGATGGTTTCTATGACATGGGGAAGTCCTCATAAGATCAATAAATAAAATTTAGGATGGGAGATTAGTGAGCTCTACAATGGGATCCCACTCATCATAGCTCATAATAAGGTTATTATAAATAGGTACGTAATGGTTAAGGAGATCCTCGAAAGGAAGAGACAAAGTACATTGGAATTTTTGTTGATAAGAATGAGAAGAAAATTTTGAATAACATTGTAAATCATGTTGAGATGAAGAATTAGTTGGTTCAAGTTGATTTTGAGAAGGAGAAGAAGAAGTGTTAGTGTAAGCTTGATTATCATTAGCATTGAAAGATGATGAAAGAGTGGTAGAAATAAAATGGGGTGTGTTATCCAACGAAGAATCATAAACTAGATCATCAAAAGTGATAAGATATTCTTGCCCCAAATCATTTAAATGAGTTGGAGAAGAATCCTAGATAATATGACATGTCTTATGTGAAGGAGTGTAGATAGGTTAGGAATCAATGAAAGACACCACCCTTCACATATGAGTCATGATAACCACATTCTCTTCAGAAGTTAGTTCAACAAGACTTTCTACATTATTGGTGGAAAGGGTGATTTTTTTTTAATTTTCTTTAATAGGTTGATGATTAGGTAGAGGATCCTTATAGATAGCTAAATGAGCATTTGCTTGATCCAAGGCTTGAGTTTTGTCATTTGATTTATAGTCTTTAAAATCAATCTCATAGGCTTGTTGATGTCTATGGATAATGGAATCATGATTGAAATCAGGTCCAAGAAGAAAATCTATAGCTAAATTCTGAATTCATCTACAGGTCTCATGAGAATGACCCCAACTAGAGTGAAATAAAAAAAACTTGTTAAGATAATACTAGGATATCATAGGATGGGCAGGGTCAAGTTCTCATGGAAGAGGCTTCGGTAAATACTTAATCAATTCAACTAAGGATAAATGTTTTTGAACATTGATGTTATTGGGTGGAGAGAAATGAGAATTATTATATTATTGAGAAGGGATTGGTTCTGAAGAAGGGTTATAAATGACAACTTGAACATTGTGAATGGTTTCAAAAGAATTAATAATGCCATCATTGGTGATATTGTGGTTTTTACTCTTAAGTAATAAATGAGGACCCACATAATGTTGGGGTGGCTCAAATTGATGTATTAGGAAATATCTTCTTTTAGCTTGGTTAATATCCTCCTCCAAGGTACATGGAGAGAGAGTGCAGACATGATATTGAAGTTTAGGAAAGAGAGCATTTGTAAAGAGATGAAAAAGGTTGTCATCTGCCATGTTATGCTCACATTTATTTGACAGATTCTTCCATCTTTTGATAAAGTCTTGGGTAGTTTCACTCTCATATTGTTTACAATTAATGGGTCAAAGTGTTTTCATGAAGATCACTAGTTTGGAATTATTCAACTAAAGAATCTAATAAGTCCTCCAAACTAGAAATGGAATGAGCTCTAAGTTGATTGTACCAATCCAAGGCATCACCCATGAAGGTTTTGGATAAAATATTGGTAGCAACAAAGGTGTTTAATTTGACACAATCCTTATAAATATTTCCAAATGTTTTAAAGTGAAGAGTGGGATCAGTTGATCCATTATAAGAAATTACAGGTGTTAAACCTCCTATATCAATGTTGGCAATTTGAGTAGTGAGAGGTTAATTTTTGAGATGCTTAATGGTTTTATTGACTAAAGCAGATTAAGGAATGAGATTGCCTTGAGAATATTGAAGAGAAGGAGGGGTAACATTACAGTTATGTGTGGCCCAAGCCATTGGTTGTGGATGAGATTTAAGATTAAGAATGTGGTTTTGCATTCTCATCATTTGATTTATGTTATGAGATTGAAAGGTATTCATTTGATTAAGAGTTTACAATAAAATTTGACATGTTTGATTAACATTAGAAGCATTATAATTGATATTTGTGTTGTTATTAGTGGATTGGGTACCACTATTAGTGTTAATATGAGATTAAGAAGAATAATGAGAATTTGAAGCACTAGTGGCAAAATTTGCTTATGAAGTAAAATATAGACTAGTGAATGGTTGAGAGGAAGAATAAATACAAGCATGATTGCCTTGGGTAGAAAATAGTGAAAGGATTAAGGATGGTGGACCTTATGAGAGGTTCACTAGATGTAGAACCTATCATGTTAGTTGAGATACTAGGCATAAAGGTAGAGAAGGTTAGATAAGAAGATGTCATGGCATAAGAAGGAGTCAAAATTGAAGGAAGAGGTTGAGAAACAAAGAAATTGGTACCTATAAATCTTGTATTGAATGCAAGATTAGGTGAATGGGGCTCTTTAGTTTGACCATTAATCATTAGGTTATAAATGGTAGAAGGATCCTTTCCTATATGTTGAGGAAATTTAGAAATAAATAAAAGCATCTCAAGAGTATATTCTAACTCAGGGTGGTCTTCTAATGATAAAAGAGGATTATGCTATGAATAGGTATTAGGAGGGGTCCCATAGTTCATTGTATAAGTGCAATATGAACATTACTAGCATTTAAAATAAGAGCCCTAATTTGTCTATGGGAGAGCCTATTAGGATTGGCAAAGTTCATCATGTCTATTGACTATAACACAATATCATTATCCAAAAAATAGTCCATGATGAAGGGAAAATAAGAGAGATGATAAAGCAAAGGTGAAAAAGGTGACTAAAATTATAGAAGGTTAATTGGGTCGATCTAATACAGAAATAAGGACCGTAAAACTATACAGGGTCGACTAGGTTGATCTAATATAGTGTACAAAAAGGAAAAAAAAAGCTACCAGGTCAATTGGGTTAATCCAGTACAATATACAAGAATTTTAAGATCCCTAAAAATAGAGTGCAAAATAAAACAAAATAACTTTACAAGTAATGAAAAGTAGTAAATATTGAAAGGAAATAGACAACCAATTGGATTTACTCTAGCCAATCCAATTAAAACACACAAATACAAATATTTCACTAATGATACATAATTAAGTTTTTTATGCACATAATTAAGTAAAGAGCAAGCAATCAACTTCAAAAGTAAAGAGCTGACTAATTGGTCAACCTAATTGTTAATTATATTATTAAGAATGATTTTAAATGTGATTGGCAGTTGGCTAATTAATGTAATAGATAACAATATATGGATGGTTTCAAGTAGTTTGGGTTGAAAATGAATATAATGAAAATGATATAGGATTAGTATTGGGGCCTACCCCCTCACACACACTTCAACAATAAGGGTGTTGGGTGCTTATCTAGAATATACCATTAACCACACTTTATACTTTACTAGAGCATCAAGTTGGTTTCCCCCTTGGTGATGAAATCCAAGTAGGTTGGCCTAGGGTAGATAAAATGTTAAAACTTTTTTTTATGTTTTTGTGAATTTTACATGTGTACATAAAATAGAAATAGTGAAACTAAACAATTAATTAAAAATCCCCTAATTGGACTATGTGAACTATTATAAGCATGCAATCAACAAAAAAAGAAAGTGTTAATTAATTACTAACAGATATGAGGTTAATTATAACTTTGAAACAAGGTATAGTGTTGAAATTATATGTAAAAAATATAAAATAGGGTTTGATAAGGTTGAACCTATAATGTGGAAGCAAGGTCTGAAAATGAACTAGGTCAATAGTGTTGATCTAGTTATTTTAGATAACATACATAATACAGAATTGGGTTGATAGTGTCAATCTAGTTGACTATGTAAAGGTCGTTTTAAAGACTGTAAACTATGAAAAGAAAGGTAAAAAAGAAAGAAATAGATATTTAGAAAGGAATCTTGGTGGATTAGAGATGTAATTAAGGAATATTGCTAATAAAGAACCTTGAAGTATACTTGATAAACCTGTAAACTGGATCGATATAATCAATCAAGCTATAGAATAACCTTCTAAAAATTACTAAAACTAAAAAGGGTCAACTGGGTCAGCCTAGTAGACTAACCTAGGTGTCTGAAAGGCTAGAATCCTATATTGGGTTAACTGGGTCGATCTAGTTTCCTATTCTTGGAAACTTATGCATAGAGAAAAATAGCTAGGTCAATAGAATCGATCCAGTATGTCAAGATATATGATAAAAATGATGGTCAAAATAATGACGAAAAGAATGAAAAAGTGAAATAAATCTTTCAAGGGTTAGTTTCATGTCATTTTCAGCAAAATGTATGCAATTATGAATGCATCATGTTTAAAAATCAATCATGATTTGGAGAAGATAGATCATACCTACACTTCCAATTGGGGATATACTTGTTAAGTGGAAACATGATCAATATAGGGACATGTTAGACCTAATTAGGGGATCACTTATCACAACACATCATGATAATAAGGGTTCTAGAGCCTATAGTCTAACACAATCACACAACAACCCTAATGCAATCCTAGGGTTTAAAACATTTCACTTATTCTTATAACAAAAAAATTAAATATAATTTAGTGCACACCAAAGATTGTGGCACAAAGTGTGGGTTATAAACAATAAAATAAACTAAAATAAACATGTATTATAAGACATATACTCACATCAATGTATACAAAATCCTAATACATATGACAAAAATACAAATGCATTATATATCTACTCTTACAAAGGAGAAATAAAGTTATGAATATTTACCTTTGAAGATGAACCTTCCAAGCCTCAATCTCTCCCTTGGCTAAGGTTATTCATAAGATATTATTATGGTATGTAAGTATAATCAATATAAATGATCTCTAGACTACATAACCTATATAGGCATCCCAAAGACTTATGTACAAAACAAGATCTGTATCTTCAAAGAAAGTACAAACTCCTAAGATTTATTCATCAAGTATAATGGTCAATAAGTAGATGTTCATGCACACTTATTCACTAATAATTCTTCTCTTATGAAATGTTGGGAAATGAACTTATATATATATAGGTGGATCTTGCCCTAAATCCTACCAAGAATGTCATCTATATTGGGTCAATCCAGTTGGCTATATAGGGTCGATCCAGTCAACCTAGGTTTTTTTTTGGGATAAATCACTAGGTCTAAGCTAGGTCAGCTAAAAGGCTAACAAGACAAGAAAGTGAAAAATACCCCTACACTATACTAGGTTAACCCAATCCACCCAAAATAACTAACTATCCAAAAGGGTGTTAAGGTAAGAAAATGAGGATGTAAAGATGAAAAATATTGGTAGAGGTAGGATTTAGAATAATAAGCTTAGGGTAAATGGTTTTAAGAGACAAGTGTGTAGATGGGAAGTGGAAAAAGGAGCAAAAATCTTATAAATCACTGATCATTTACCCACCCCTTTCTTGGTACACCCCTTAAGGCATTAAATCAGAGAGATTGAGACTTGATAGGTTCTTAAAAGATAAAATATGTCAATAATCAATAAAATGTTATGTGTATACATCATCTACCTATACCATCTCAATCCCAAAAGCATAAGGTGGACATAACTCTGATCACATATATTTTCCCTCCTTTCTAGTTTAAGATGAATTTTAAAGTGCAACCAAAGGTAACTCAGGCCCAAATGGGGGAGGGGGAGTAATTAGGGATGCTAATGGGAACCTTTTTTTATCCTATGCTAGACTCATAGGTGTTCAAACCAACCATGTGGTTGAATATTTATTATATTTCTAGGGAATATACTAGATAGTTAAATTGGGCATATAATAGCTCCAAATTTAAGGAGTCTCCTTCAACTCTTTTGATTTCCTAAAAGGTAACTCTAATCCTTCATAGACCATCTATAAGGTCATGGAAGATGCAAAAATTCTCGTAGGAAACTTAAAAAATTACACCATCTCCCATGTCTATAGAGAAGGTAATAATGGAACTGATCATATGGAAAATATAGGGGTCTGATGTGAGGTGTTTAAATATTAGATAAACATGGTCGATCTCTCATCCAAGGCCTCATAATTAATTCATAAATATAATCCCTCTCTTATGTGTATGATGATGCATTGTCTCTCCTCATATTGATGATATGAGGTAGATCTTGAAGTATGATTCATATTAATCAATACAAAATTAAGACCCACATTATGAATCTTGAAAAGATCCATGCCATTTTAATTAATAAATGTCTACATTTTTAAAAATAAGAGCACCCTTACCAAGACTAAAATGGTAATTTCTTTTAAAACTCTAAACTTTGCATTCAGATATAATATGAGAGGTGAGAGAGACAGGATAGAAGTAATTTATTATGTGGAGGCAAAGGAGGACCCTAATGTATTGAGGAGTCTAGTTAAAGAAGGGATTTCCAAATTCATGGAAACAATTGTCAGACATGACTTAGATATCTCTAAGGACATTGTCAAATGTTGGGATAACTATCTAGTCAAGATGAGGGGCTGAGTATCAAGATCACAGAGGATATTATTGACAGAGTGACCATCATGAGTTACAATAGAGTTAAATCCTACAAGGATAAAATGAGGAATGAGAGGTAATGATAATTTTATTTAAATATGATAAATTGTCTCAAAAAGGATTCCTTAGAGCCAAACTTCTTAGGAAAGGTCCCAAGGTTGTCTTTAAATCATATTCTCTCACCATTTTCTTTTGATGAACCATTTTAAGGGTCAAAGGATTAGCCTCCCCTTTTTTATACTAAAGTCTCTTAAAGCTTATATTACTTCCTTCAAGGCCAATCTCTTCATAGACCCAATTCACTATGGGCTTATCCTTCTTATTATCTATACAGGATAACCTGTATGGGGAAATGATGTTAATGACGTGATTGATATCCATAGTGGGAGGGGAGGACTCTGATGAATATACTAAGGATAGTTAGGAAGTTGAGGTCTAAAAGGAGTCCTCATCTTCAAGGGAGAAAGATAATTTTGGTAAAATGCCCATTGAGAATAGTTCAAAAGACAAATTTGAAGAGGTGAATACCATGGATATCATTCATCCAAGCACCCCTTCGAGTAGCAAATATACTAACATGGAAAGGATTATGGATAAAATCTAGATAAATGTGGCCATGTAACACTTACATTACATAGAATGGGTGGAGGAAATTAACAAATTGAAAGGGATGTTTGATTTAGAGGAGGTTAGAACTAAGATTAATAGAGGATTGGTAGTAGGAGTTGAATAATATGGGTAGATTGGTATCACTCCCCCCAGTATGATCAATAAGTAGAGCAAGGAGAAGAAGTTTGAGTGAATAAGAGATAACTAGATAAGAAAGAGGAATGGATACTTCTGCAAAAAATAAATATATTTTCTTAAACCTACAAAGTCTTGAGTAAAAGGACTAGATGAGTCTAAATAGATTCTTTAGTGTTTCCCCTCTAAGTTTCTTTTTGGTTTCTTTTTGTATGGTTTTTGGATAACTTTTGGATGGTGATTATGTTCTATTTGTGGCTTTCATTTCCATAGTCATATTTTTATTCTTTTTTCAAGGTCATGAGATTCTCTTCCTATTTTTTAATCTTAGCAAATAGAAAAAATTCATTTCATGGATGGGAAAATGAAATATCACTCAATTTGTAAAGGGAGAGTAATATGGATTCATGTGCCACTATGCCAATGACTATATTGAATCAAATAACTAAGATAACTTTGATCCAATATCCCAAAACCATAGCTTGGAGAAGAATGTGTTCCCTTTTTGAATCACTTTGGAGAGTAGTTCCTTATGTTGAATCTTTTGTGAAATTTATAATGATCAAGTCTCAATTCTTTATTTTAACAAATCAAGATCATGAGTTGGAAATATGAATTATTTAAAATATCATGAACAAGAAGAAGTAAATCATGTACTAATCCCTACAAAAATGTGGAACCATGATGGGTTCTATAAGTGATGCCAAGTCCATTGAGTGTCATTGATTCAAAGATACATCACCCATAACAAAAAATAAAATAACATAATGGGTTTGATATAAGTAGTACCATGGGTGTTGAGTGTTGTTGAAACTCAATGTACTTTACCTATAATATATTGTAATCACACCACTATATATATATATATATATATATATATATCATTTTTATGTATGATCTAAAGAGAATGAAGAATATGCATGACACCACCATTACTACATTGATTATAGATTTTTCTTTGAAATGAATGGTTTTTCCTCTAAATTTGTAGCTTTAAATTTTTAAACATGTAACCTTATTTTCTTAAATTTTCATAATTGAGCATCATGTCTTTGAAATTATTCAATAAAAATATAGAATTACAAACACCTATATTCTCAGTTATAATTGTATTTATAATTTACAATTTTGATCCTATAAGTCTTTACATATGACCATGTATATTTATTCAATTCTGCATGCATAGGTGTTTTTAGTATTTGTAAATTAAATGAATAAACATGTCATATGCTCCCAAAATATTTATTAATGTGTTTGTATTTGTCATGTGTTTGAATTCTAAACTACTTTGAATCTTTGAAAATATGTAATTTAGAATAAAATATAATATTGCATTATTTTAAACCATGGATTCTATATTTGATTTCATTTAAATACATTTATAGGTCATGTACACCTAGTATTATGTGATTAGTTTAATAATTTTAAATCCTACATGATGTTCATGATTGTATTCTCTATGAATCCTAATATATTCCCCCCTTTTGATGTGAGGTATGAGAGTGTCAAGTACATCACATTGAAAGAGTAAATTTTGAACTATTTTTGAGTGACTTATATATTTTGTTTGACTTTTTATTATTTTTAAATATTATAAAATTTAAAATTTATAAGACAAGTAATGATATTTCATGATAAATATTTATAAAAAATTCGTTAGATTGAATGTATTTGGATATAAAAAGCAAGGATGTAAATTTAATCCATAAACATATAAGTGTTAGATTTGTAATTTCAAAAAATATAGTGGTGAAATGGAAATAGTACCATATAGAAGAGTAAATTGTGTGTTCTAATGCAAATTACAAGGAGTAAATTTAATATGTATTTTTCAAGATATATCATGCACAATTTGAGAGGAATTAGTTATAGAAGTTTTGAATTTTGAAAAAGAGAAAAGTCAACCCATATAAATAGGTCGGTTAAAAAATTTATAACATATTTTCATAATGATATTTTGTGATCTATGAGGTATAAGAGAGAAAATTCCATAAAGGAGATCACTAGGGATTACACGTTTCAAATAAGTCAGGACATCTTGTAATTAGATGATGCATTGCCCTTGGTAGGCTAAAATTTATTAGTGTAGGGTTTTTCCAACCATGTTATTTTACCTACACACTCTAGTAAGCTTGTATAGGTGTAATTTAAATGTGTAACAAAGGAAATTGGGGAGGATAAGATATCATTCATGAGGATGTGAGGACATGTCTATCTTCCACCTATATAATTAACCTTCCTATGTACTTTTGGATAGCCGCCTAGGAATGTTATTACATTTTAAATGTTTTTGCACATTATGAAGTTTCTTCCTCTCATGTGTTCATGATTTAAATAATACATATAATTTAACCTTCATGAATTTGATCATATATTATCAATATTTAAGTGTGGCCCACTCCAACATGGTATCAGAGTAGTGTTGGTATATGAATTCCATCGATTATGTTGTGATCTCACTTGAATTCTGGTTCTTTCTTGATGTTATTCATTATATTTAATATTTTCAAGGATTTTATGGGTTTTCATGTAAATAAATCTAAATTTAAATAATAAATTATCTATACAAAAAATAGATAGTGCCATTGAATTTAGAAGATGTCAAAACCCTAATATCAGCTTTAAACAGAACCTAGTTTTATGACAGATAATTTTTTACCATTTTGGAAGATTTGAAGGCAATTTTTTAGATTTTACGCATATCCATAAAATCTAGAGGTAGAAGAGAAAAATATTTTTAGGTTTTATTGGGTTTTTCTAAAAACTTGATGTGTTTTTACTGATTTTAGATGAAATTATAGCCTTTTTTCTAGAACTAAGGTTTTGTTTATAGGGTTGGTATTTTTATGGATTCTAAATTATTTATCTGGTAGTTATTTGACTTGATAAGCTCACACGACCTTCAACCTATGCTCTGATTAAATGTTCCTTTGGCTAACTTTATCAACTATACCTATTATTATAACTAAATTGGGCTATACTTACTTTATGGATGCACCACCATACCCATGTCTGACTACACCTATACCAGACTATACTCATGACCTACCAACTAACCTAATTAGTTGTACCTATGGTTGTAACTAGGTTATACTATAATTTAATTTTAGGCACACCATTGTACTTACATATAAATACACTCACTATTTTAATTATAGTAGATTGTACCCATAAACTATATCTATGTTCGATGGACTATGCAACTTGTTGGAGCATGTCAAAATTAAAGTAGTAAAATATTAAACTATTCATGCACAAAAGAGAGTAATGTTTGGGGTGATGTCATTCTCTAATTGATCAAATCAATCAATAATGGGACCTCTCATCCTCACCCTTAACCCTTAGTCACATCGAAATTATCACCTAGTCATAACTAACCCAAGGGGCTTAAATTTTCAAGGAAAAGTTGAGTTGAATCATTTAAGAAACCCCCCAAAAAAATTCAACGTGATTTCTTAAAAATATTTTGAACTCACATAATTTATTGATTATATCTCCTTTTTAGGTATGACTTTTTTTGAAAGTGTGAGTTTATCAAGCTATATGCATTTGTGTTATTCTCAAGCCTTGTAAAATTGGTCCTCTATATTTTCAAGGGGTTTTTTTAATTCTTCTCTTTTAAATAATTATTTTTCTTATATATACATGATTATATATGCACTAAAATATTTTGATTTTATACATACTCAAATATAAAGTGCCAACCTATGCAAGATTAGGAGAATTTGGTGACTATTGCATAGATTGCTCATTTAGATGTAATTCTAGCTGAGTTTGACATGTATCACATTGAGAATGTATGGATACTTGTGGTCATATCAACTCACTTATCTCTACTTGGGAGATATCAAATGAGAATAAATTAATGGTAGATGTACATGGAATAATTGTTCATGAAATAAGACATTATTCCATTTTTATATAGATATATTCTTATTCCCATTGACCCTTGTCAACATAATGATTGGTCCAACTCTTGTGTCTATGTCTAAGGGTAGTTATTGATGCATGTTTCATGGGATATACACTAAATTTTGGATCATAAAGAGTGTTCCTCAAGTATTTTGAGCACTCATCAAAATCTTAATGGAGATCTTCCTTAGATTTATATCACTCCTCCTCCTCCTCCTTTTCCTATTATCTCTTCAAATATTATTTTATTGCCTCATATTATTTTTTGTGATGACATATTCATGATGGATAGTGATTTTCATTTTTTTGAGCCACCTATAGTGGATGATATTTTTCTAGACCATATCCATCATTTTGAAGGATATACATCCACTCCCATTAAGGATATTACTCTTTTAGAGCCATCACATATTTGTACTTAAGAGGGATCTACTTTTTTTAGTGAGAGTACACCTATTGAGAGAATAAATGACTCATCTCTTCCTATGGATATTAATTTTATGGATCCACTTACTTCATTGATAATATCTTCCTCAGTTTTGAGATTTATTGAGCCATGCTTCACATGGAAATTATTTCTATTAATGTTTCATGTCATTATTCTAATAGGTTCACTTTAGTGGAATTACATTTAGTTATTGTGTAAATGTTTTTAAAACCTATTCCAAACTTTAGTTTTAAACCATAGTCAAAGATATTATTACTTATACCTTCATCTTTCATTATGGAATGGGAAGAATTTAAGTACACTCATTGTGTTATTCCTTTTACAAAAGGAATAAAAATTATTCGATGAGGATGGAGCTTCTTTAGTCGATAGGTAGATGATTTCATCATTAACCTTGGTCACTTTGTGAGATATATTATAATTAGCTTTTGCATATTCTATGGGTACTTATTAGTTCTCTATTTTTTATATACTTATGTACCTCATTAGTCCTCATTACTGGGACCCAATTATACTACCCACCTAAGACAAGCTTAAGAGGGTTGTTGGTGTAGGATTTTACCACCATGTGGTTCTACCTATATGGTCTAATTAGCTTGCTTAGGTGTCACTTAAATGTTTAATAAAGGAAACTAGGAAAGATAATCCCAATTCATGAGGATGTGAGGACATGCCTGTCTTTCACATATATAATGAGCCTTCATATGTACTTTTCTCTAACCAACTAGAAATGTTATTAAATTTTAAAATATTTTTCACATTGTAGAGCTTATTCCTCTCATGTGCTCATAATTTCACTACTCCATATATTTTCAACTTGGTGCATTCAATCCTATCTAGTTATCAATCCTCAAGTGTGACCCATTCTAACAAAAACATAGTTTTTGAAAAATGCAAATTTTTGAATTTTACTCTTTTTTATGTACTTTATACTTTTTTAATGTTTTTGATATTGTCCTATCATCACTGATTTTGTATAGACCTTTGTTAGAGCTATCTAGGATGGGTGTAGACTTGTTTGATTCATATAAGACTTATCCATGAGCCTCTCTACCTACTTGTGGGCATTTCTTTGAAAAAATTAATATTTTAAAAATATATATGGTTGAATTATTTGAACAAATTTTTAATGATATATTTAATAATATTTTTGTAAATTTGGGATTGTAAGTTGATATGTTATCCTATAAGATCAAACATGCCCATATGATGGAGACTGCATATGCATTGCCACTCACTAATGTTGAGAAGGATACTATGGATGAAATCAATCTTGGGAGTTCTAAGTAGATATAATTGATGTATTACTATATACACATGATGATTATCTTGGATGAGTGCTAGGACTTAGATACTTGCATTTTTTGGATCATGACATGGGAGATGATTATTACTTTAGAGGGTGTGTGGAGGATTATGTAGTTTTATATTGTTGAGAGATGGGTTAAATTATAAGGTGTTGATGGGATAGACAATAAAATTTAGGCTCATATTTATATGACTAGACATGCTCAAGTTTCTAATTATGGCCCTAATGATACTATTTAATATATTGTTAGAGATTATTCTAGTGAATGCTAGGCATTTTAAGAAGTTTCTTTGTTCTTTTTTTCTCTATTGGACTCTATTTTTTTATTATGCAGTGGTAATAGGTCTATTTCATATCATATCCAAAAAAATTATGTGTTATTAAGGAACATGGTATGAGGTATTGTTGGTTATGTACCATGTTAGTCTAATTGTATATAGATTTACACATGATTACTTGATAGGGTTTTGGAAGAGATTGGGTATGGCCACTATTTTACATTCTTAGGCCTATGCACATTAGAGTGATTCAACCTTTTGGGTTTCCTCATGGTGGGTGGGATCATCCTTAGATGCATGTTGAGGGATGGGTGAGTAAATTCATGATGTGATATGTGAGAAAATATTATGTCATCAAATATTGGATGTAATATCTACTTGAGATAATGTGTGGTAGCCAAAAATGGTTTTTAAATGATGGTGAGAGGATGGGGTGCAACTTATTTATATTTGGGTGATTTTTTGGATACATTAATGATATATTTATGTGTATGATGACTTCTAATTTGATCATGTCACATGGAATTTTCGCATCTCACAAGATGTGCCACCAACACCATATGTGTGAATATGTTTTGTGAGAGCTAAATTATAAGAGTTGTATATGGGCTAATCTAATGTTAAAAACTTTGTTCCTATCTTGTTGGAAGATGTGGATCCTATGATCTAGAAAATAGATGTAGTTGATGTTGGTTGTACATAAACATATAAAAGAAGGTGGTCATTTGATTGGTATCCTAATTATTTTCTAATTGTATTAGAGGATACTCCTTGGGCACACACTAGAGTGGATATAGGTGACACAGTAGCGGTTGGCTCTCAGGTGCATATTACATGTATTTATTTGTATTTTTTAGTGTTTATTAATAGTTTTATAACATTTTTATTGATATTACATGTCATTTATCTTTTTAGGGGATGATAATTATTAGATGATGATCATAGAGACATCCCTTTAGGTCCCTACATGAACATGCCTAATGAGGTAGTCCTTAACAGTGTCTTGCAACATGTGATTGATATTTCTAGTGAACACACTCTAATTTTTTATTAAGAAATTATATCTAATTCATTTAACATTATAGTGACCAAAATGTGTGACAACATGATAATTGAGAGAGATAGGGTTATCATTGAGCATGACTAACTAAGGGAGGGAGTTACTAAATGATAGTTGTCCCCTCCTACTCTATCAACTCATCTAGGATATAATGTGTTTAATTATTTCATATATATCATGTGGATATATAAACCCAAGTGGATATTTATGTGGACTATAGATAGTAGGTCTTCATTATCACATGGTCCTTTAATAATTGAGGGAGGTGGAGATGCACAGGGTGATGAACCCAATATTGAGTGAGAATATATATATTATGTCTTTATATCAACTAAAACATTACATACATGATTATAATTTAGTATATTTATATTTACATAATGCTTATTTAGTGTTTTATATTGTATATGTTCTCTGAAAACATGATTTAGATAATTTTAATTCATGTGATTACATTTTTTTATTATATTATAAAATAAAAAATAAAAAATTTAATTTTTGACATGTGCATGAAATTAATTTAATTCCAAACTATATAATGAGTTGACCATCTTGATGTAAGCACCTTGTAACTTATAATGTATAATTGCCTTAATTTACTATATATTGACCATGCATTCATAGAGATATTTTAGCCTATATTAATAGCTTTTGTCACTTGTATTTGATACTAATATTTTTATATATTTGAAGCATGTTTTTTCATGTTCATCACTTTGACAGTAGATTTCAATATTTGGTATCTATGTTTGTGTAATTTGAGATATATTGTAATCATGGACCATGGTGTATTTATTGTATTCTCTATTTCGTTTCAAAGTTAAAAAACACTTTTGAAATTAAAATATAAAATAGTATTATCATTATTCACTATTGGATTCATTTTTTGTAGCCAACGCTTTCCCAAAATCATATTTCCTTGTGGACTAGTATGTTTTACAACCAATAATGCATTCACTATATTGATTCCCAAAGTCATTGGTAAAAAATATGCCATGTATTGGATCCATTTGTATGATATAAGATACTTTCATTCTATCCCAAATTTTTAAGAAAATATATTTTACATGTATTATGTCATTACATACTATCTATAAAAAATGCTACTTATGTTTGTTATATATAAGTGCTTGAATGATCATGGGTTATTTGAGATAGTATTTATTTTATAAGAGAGGATGGAGGAGTTTATTGTGTTACCCCATTTTACAATTTGGTAAATGTGATGATCTATGTATATCCACAAGTTGTGATATATTTTCATGTAATGTATAACACTAATTATCACAATGTATATTTATACCATGATAGGTGAAAAATGGTGTGCATTGTACATGCCAAATATTACGAGGGTTATTATAGTAATTAGGAGGAAGAGTGATAATTTTTTTATCTAAAAATGTGTCTATAATATTATGTGGTTGATATCTAAATCTAACATATTGAATTCGTTACCTCTAACTAAAAGTATATCCATTCACTTGAGATGATACTTTATAAACTAGTTATCTCCCTTTATGGAGTATCTTAATTATTATTTCTAGATTATAGGTGTTTACATTAACTAATATAAATTATGTATGAATTTAATAATATTATTTTACTTATATGTGAAACATTAATTCAATTATTTATTTATACCTTCTTTTTGGTGTGAAGATTATCATGAATGCTTAGCATTCTATGTTGTATAATTGATATCACATGCATATATAAACAATTTAATGTATAATATATCAAAATAAAAATAAATATTATGCATGGAACTTTATTTTATTGGAGATAAGATGCCCCTATTGAAAATAAATAAATTTTCTAGATCTGAAGATTGATAAGCTAGAGAGTATAGAATTTTATTTAATGATCAAATGTAATATTGAATAAGCTCATCATGACCATGTTTTAAAACCCATATATATTATAATTTTAACTTAGTTACCATGTGCTTATGATAATCTTTAAAAAAAATTGTCCTTTAATTTTTAAAGTTAGGTAAGGATCCACTAGGTAAACTATATAATGAATCTAAAGCATTTATTATGATAATTCTATCAAAATATTTTAATATAATACATTAATCATTACCTAATTATCCAAAATAAAGTGTATATTGAGTTAAATAAGTACAAGTATTTATACAACCATCAAATAAGGTTCATGTAGGCATAATAAAATTATTTTTATATGGATGATCATATATAACTCATGTAATGGGTTGTCATAAGATAACATTATCTATGATATTTACACAAAATGATATAGCTTGTAATGAGAGATGAAAAAATCGAGTTTGGAGGTCACCAATAGAATGAATCATGGATAAAATATTAATAATAAAAATGGTAAGGGTTTGTAAAGGCTCACTCATTGGGTGTAATTGATCATCTATTGTAGACATTAGTATGAGAGGATCATTAAAAATGTCATTGGAGAGGTTTGAATTCTAAAACAAATCATTATAAAGTTTCCAATCACTAATTATCTTATCACTTTGAATTTGTATATAATTTAAAACATCAAATTTTTACTCATTTAATTTG
Source organism: Torreya grandis (assembly GCA_037957365.1). Lineage (NCBI taxonomy): Eukaryota > Viridiplantae > Streptophyta > Pinopsida > Cupressales > Taxaceae > Torreya > Torreya grandis. The sequence goes on from JARHVA010011030.1 coordinate 27,342, forward strand.
AATTTTATATATATAATAATATTATCTTGAGAATATTTATGTACCATGTAATTATCATCACTTTTTAAATCTAAAGCAATAATGTCACTTAATGTTTTAAATTCAAACTCATTCACATACTTATCTTTTTTAGATAAAGGGAAAGAGTATAATTATATGGCATAAAATTATTTTTAACTTCAAAAGAGGTAAAATTGTTATCACAATATTATACATCATCAAACATGTCTACAATAGAATTTGAGTTAGCATATGCATTTAAATCATCTACCTTTTCTAGAGAGAGAGGAATTAACACACTCATTTGTGTCATTTACATTTTTAATAAAGGATTATTATTTTTTAACTTATAATTATTAATGACATGTAATGCATTAATAAAATTAAAAGGTGTTCTAATTACTGATTATTCATCCTTTTTATCCTTCTGAGAGATTAAGTGAGAAGATATTAATTATTAGTGTGGCATTTTTATTCTAATTTAAGAAAAGAAGAATAAAATTGAGGAATTGGATTTTTAATTTATTTATTACTTATAATATATTCATATTCAATAAATTATTCATTATTTTACCACCACCTTAACTTTCATAACCACAGTCATATATATCACAATCATAATCTTCAATAATGTGAGAAATCATTTTTTTTAATTTAATTGTGATTGTTACTCCATTCATTATCATAATCATAATGTTTAACATATATAGATAATATTAGATATAAATTATTATAAAAATTATTAAATTCATGTTTATAACCCATTATATATATATTTTTAACCCATAATATAGTAAATTTAAAAAGCACCAATCTCACTACTACCAAACAATCCATCATATAAAAAAAATGAGAATGGATAAAGGTGTGATTAAGCAAGATGTGTTTAATTTGAAGGATTCCAATTATATTTTTCTTATTATAAAAATTTTAATAGTCATAAAAGTAACCAAATATAGAGTAATATACCATTCCCATAGCCATCTTATCCCATCTCTAAGGTATGTTGATAGTAGTTTCCTAGGGTAACCACTTACTAAGGCACTAAAAGAGCAAATGGTTGAAGGCTTCCTATGGCTAAAGAAAATACCTATGAATTTTTTATATATTTTTATTTATGTGGAAACTAAAATATAATTTATTGAGTATAGGGGTAATATTCATCACACCATGACCTAGGTAAATTGAAGACTTCTTTGCATAGAATGATAACTCTTGTGAGTTTTTAAAATGATGAAACATAATTTATAGGAAATTAATGGAATAAAAGTAAATACAAATCAAATGGAAAAAACATTTTTTTGAAAATGAGACAATAATTAAATATGAAGTTGTCAAATTAAAGATAATTTCTCTTTAGTGTTTAAAAATCATGAATTTTGAAACCCTGGAATATAGATCAAAAAGGAAAAGCAAAGCTCATTAAAAAATGTATGGGTTAACCAATATTATTTACCATATTTTTTTATAAAATAAAATAATCTTTTTTTTTAAAATTGTGGGTGTAAAACTAGAGAATATCAAAATGCTAAATATATACAATAATTAACAATTATAATTTTGAGAAATGCTAAATATAGAAACTTGTTTTTTTGGAAAACACTAAGAATAAAACAAATTATCTCAAAAAGAGATTTTATTTGACTATTATGGATTTTTTTAAGTTTAAATAAAAATATAGGTGAATACACATGATTATAATAAATAAAAGAATCATAAACTACTTCTGAACATGCCCATTTTATGTTTATAGGAGCACATGCCACTGATGTCCATTGAATGTGGACTTGCCCCAATTGAATAACAAAGAGATATAGATAACTAAATTTTTTATAATAATATATTATAGGTATAATTTCATGAAATTATTTTAATCTACCTTTTTAATTGGATAGTAACATAATCTACTTAATTCTATTGACTACCGAACTGTCTCGGTTGATTGTGATGAAAATAATATTATTTCATCACTTGTACATACATTAATCAAAGATATTAATAAATTTTTAGAATTATAATAATATTAAAATTACATGTAATGACATAACCTTGGTTTCCTATACACAAACAAAATTAATATGAAATGGGGGGGTGTTGATAAAAATGTATTGAGTTGGAATTCCCCATTGAATGATCAAGAATTGTACTTCAGTTCCAATAATCAAAAGAAGGATAAAAATGAAATAAGTTTTCCCACTAATTTCTACATGGTAAATTTTTATATCAAGTCCAAATTCTCTTTATACTATTTCACCCTTAGCACAAGCATGCCAATGTGAATTAAACCTTTGAAAATATTAAACATAGCTTCAAGAAATATATAGATTGAACATGAAAATATTTGGTTATATATCAAGTGAGGAGAGTTTTAATTATTATATTAGAGTATATTTATATCTATAGAGGTTTTTATTTTGAATATATATAATTATTGGCATGAAAAATATAACCCAAGATAAGGTCCAATGGGAAAAATAAGAAATAAGTGAAATTTGACTAGAAATAAGATCTAAAAATAATGCCTAGATAAGTCCACACTTCATAGATAGGGACATAAGTTGGTCTTGTTTATAAACATTGGAATTGTTTGAAAGGAAAATATATGTAAATTTGGGATCCATGTTTTTAAATTTTAATACAAAATTGAAATTGTGAACTCATGAACTATAATAAAGGACACAAGTAAAATGTGCCTATAGATTCCTTATTCATTGTCAATAGTTTATGTTTACAAAGTTTCAATAAATGACATAAAGGATGGCTGTATACCAAATTTGGGTGTTTAAATTCCATCCCCATCCTTCCCCTATTTCCATTTATAGTAGAGAATCCTCCTAAGGCACATAGTGGAGTGGATGTAGGTGGTGTAATAGAAGTTGGTCCTTAGGTGCCTATTACAAGTATATATTTGTATTATTTATTGTTTATTCACAGTTTTATTTAGTTTTATAACATTGATATTTATATCATGTGTAATTTATTTTTTATGGGATGATAAGTATTAGATGATGACCATAGATACATCCCTCTATGTCCTTACATGACATGTTCCTACTAAAGTGGTCCCTAGAAATCTCTTGGAACATGTGAATGATATTTTTGGCTTACATGTTCTAATTATTTTATTATGTAATTATAGATAATGAATTTAAAAGTAAAATAAAAAAATGTTTGAAAACACGATAATTGAGAGAGATATGGTTATCTTTGAGCATGACCAGCAGAGTATGGTCTTTAATAGATAATAGTTTCACCCTCTTAATCTAACAAATCATCTAGGATAGAATGTGTGTAATGAGTACATAGAGAGAATGTAGATGTATAATACTTAGTGGAGATTTATGAGAACTATATATAGTGGATGTTCATCATCAAATGGTCCTTTTTTGGTTGAGGGAGGTGGAGATGAAAAGTGAGTTGAACCCAATATTGAGTGAAATTTTATAGCTTATGATTTTTATAAATTAAATAATTAAGCATCACACACACACACACACACACACACACACACACACACACACACACACACACACACACACACACACACACACACACACACACACACACACACACAATTTAAATACATAAAAATATACCAAAGTGTGTGTGTGTGTGTGTGTGTGTGTGTGTGTGTGTGTGTGTGTGTGTGTGTGTGTGTGTGTGTGTGTGTGTGTGTGTGTGTGTGTGTGTGTGTGTGTGTATCAGTATATATGTATTTACATAGTGCTTATGTGGAGTTTGATATTTTGTATTTATTTGAAAACATTGTATTTTATAATTTTAATTAATGTGATAAAATTAGTATTTAGTATTTTTAGATATTTGAATATGATCTTATAAATTAAAACATGTTAATTTTAATTTGTGATATATGCATGCAATTGATTTAATTGCAAACTATATAACGAGCTGACCATTCTGATGTGAATATGAATTGAGCACCTTAAATATTATGATGTATAATTACAATATTTTACCATATATTTTTCTATGTATTCAAATATATATTTTCAACTATATTAGTAACATGTGTAACTTGTATTTTATACTACTCTTTTGATATATTTGAAGTATGTGTTACATGTTCATCACTTTGATATGATTTTTTGTACATTGGTCTCCATGTTTGTGTAATTTGGGATAAAACATAATCATGGAATATGGTTTCTTTAAAATATTATATATTGATTTTTAAGGTTAAAAATCACTTTTTAAATTAAATTATAAATTATTATCCTTATTCGTTGTTATATTCCTTTTTTATAACCAAGGTTACTCAAAAAATTTATTTCCTTATGGAATAGTATGTTGTACAACTAATAATGTGTTCACTATCTTATGCCATGTATTGGGTATGTGTGTATAATATTGGTCATGTTCATTGTATGTAAAACTTTTAACAAAATATATTTTACATGTATTATGTTATTGCATATTATCTATATTAAAATCTCCTTTGTGTTTTTTATGGATAAGTGCTTAAATGCTCATTAGTTATTTGATATACCATTAATTTCATATGAGAGGATGGAGGAGTTTATTTTATTACCCCATTTTACACTTTTAAAAATATGATGATCCATATATTCACAATTTGTGATATATTTTCACATAATACATAACAATAATTATCATAGTGTCTATTTATACCATGATAGGTGCAAAATGGTATTTGTTTTACATGATAAGTATGATAAGGATTATGATAGTAATTAGGAAGAACAGTGAATTTTTTAATCCAATATGTGTATAATATTCTTTGGTCAATCTCTAAATATTTAAAATTGAAGTGGTTGCCTCTTATTAAAAGTATATTCATTTACTTGAGGCAATGATTTATAAACTAGTTATGTCACTTTATAGAGTACCTTAACTATTTTTCATAGATTAATGTTGTCTAAATTTACTCATCTATCTTATGAATGAATTTAACAAGATTATTTACTTAAATGAAAAATTTAAATTCAATGGTTTACTGATATCTTCCTTTTGGTGTGAATATAATCATGATTGATTAGCCTTATGTGTTACAAAATTGAGATCACATGCATATTTGAAAAAATTAATGTATAATATCTCAAAATAAATATAAATTTTATGCATGGAACTTTACTTTATTAGAGATAAGAGGCTCCTACTAAAAATGAATTACTTTTCTATATTTGAGGGTTGATAATCTCAAGAGTAAAAAATATTCTTGATTGATAAAATGTAATATCCATTAAGCTCATAATGACCATTTTGTAAACATTATATATATTATAATTTAAACCTAGATATCATGTGCTTACAATAATCTAATAAAAATGCATTTTTTAATTTCTTAAAGCTAGGTAAGGATACACTAAGTAAACTATAAAACTAATATCAATCATCTCTTGTGATACTTCTATGTAAATATTTTAATATAATACATTCATCATTCCCAATTATCCAAAATAAATTTTATATTAAGTTATTTGAGTAAACATATATCCAAAAAAATAAATCAAGGTTAGTGAAGGTATAAAAAATGCTTTAGATATGGATGCTCCTATACAACTCATGTAAGGGGTTATCATAAGATAACATTATCTTTGATATTTACACAACATGATCTAGTTTGTAACGTGAGATGAAAATTTATAGTTTGGAGGTCAACAATGGAATGCATCATGGATATAATATTAGTATTAGGAATGGTATTAGTTTGGAAAGGCTCACTCATAAAGTGTAATTGACCATTGATTGTAAATTTCGGTATGAGAGGATCATGAAAAATGTCATTGGATGTTTTAGGATTGAATTCTAAGACAAACCATTAATTTTTTCACATCATTGGTTGCCTTATCAATTTTAGTTTGTATAAAAGTATAAACATCAAATTTATTCCTCATTTGATTTTATTGACTTTGTAGAGCAGAAAGAGTCATCGTAATGAATAATTTCATGAGATTTGAATTTTATGGATACGAGAATATTTTATTAAGAATATTTTCATACTATTTAATGATCATCACTATGTAAATATAAAGAAATAATGTCACTTTATATTTTTAATTCAAACTCATTTTCATCCTTATCTTTTTTAAGGAGAACAAGTAGTATCATTAGATGTAAAAAATTATATTTAGATTTAAAGGGGATGAGAATATTGCCACAATATTATACATCATGAAACATGTCTATCAGATAATTTGAGATATCATATGCATTTAAATCATCTACCTTTTTATAGATAGAGATATAAAGAGGAATTAACACATTCATTTGTATCATTTTATGTATTTAAGAAATAATTATTAATTTTAATCTTATATTTATTAATGTGATGTAATGCAATGACAAAATTATAAGGAAAAAAAAGGTGCACTAATTACTGATTATTCACCTTTTTATCCTTGTGAGAGGTTAAAGGATAGGAGATATTTATTATCAATATGGTCTTTTTGTTCTACTTTATGAAAAGAGGAATACAGGAGAGGAACTAGATTTTAAATTTCTAAATTATTTATCTCTTTTTACTCTTCACTATTTTCCTATTTACCTTGATTTCCATAACCATAGTCATATCTATCATAATCATAATATTAATTAATACAATGAAAAACAAAATTTTATTAAGTGTGATCATTACTCTATTAGTTATCATAATCATAAGGTGTAGCATTTTTAGATAGGATTAGATATAAATGATGATCATCATTAAGAAATTAATGTTTAGAATCCATTATATATATATATATATATATATATATATATATATATATATAAGCCATAATAGATCAAATAAAATAAAATAAAAAATTACTATTACCAAAAAATCTATCATAGGAATAAATAAATAATGGAAAAAAGTGTGACTAGGTAAGATGTGTTTACTTTATAAGCTCTCAATTACACTGATCCTAATAGTAAATATTGAACATGGCCCAAAAGGAACTAATTATGTAGGACTCTACTATTCCCATAGCCACACTATCCTATCTCTAGGGTATGTTAAAAGTAATTTCCTTGGGTAACCATTTATGAGTGCACTGTAAGAACAAATGGTTGAAGGCTTCATATCGCCCAAAATTAAAACCCTAAGAATTTTTTATATACTCTAAGGTATGTGGAAATTAAAATATAATAGATTAATTATTGGGGTAATATCCCTCACACAATGACATATGTAAAACTGAAAACTACTTTGTGTAGACATTATTTATGAATAATATAGTACGTACATTTTGTACACTTGGAAAATACATATCATTAATGTACCTTTATCTTTTATAACTTTCCCACTATCAAAAGGTCTGCATGCACTATCTCTTTGTGTCTATACTTATTAATTAATATGACCAATTTTATTTTGATGACTCAGACCTTCTACCTTACTCATAATGTTATATATCTACTTATCTTCTTTCTTTACAAGTTATAGACATGTGCCTATTTTTCATCTACCAGACACTTGCATCCTTGTCAAAATCCTACATTGACACAAGCGTCGTATCCTACCACAAGTGTCCTATCTTGACACAAGTGTAGAGTGATTTAAATTCATCTAATTTATAAATTAAATATATTATTATGGTCAACATAATTGATTTAATGTGAGATATTCTCCAAATTAATGAATTAAGCTTTAATAATTCATTTCTCACCTAGAAACTTATTACCTCTCACAAGTAAACTTACCAAAAACACTCAACCAAGAATTCACATGGGTAAAGCTTCATTATTTACTCTTATTTCCATACCATTCATGAGGAAAACACATATACATATAAAGTACTAAAGTGTCATTCCATGAACCATAGTTTATAAGTTATAAGATAGGTCTCTCTATTTAATTTCTTATTACATATTACATCTTTATGCACACACAAGCCAAGACATAGGAGAGAACTACATAATTTTTAGGCCCTCTTCTATGTATTTGTTATGTAGGTTAAAATCATTGATAAGGAGTCTTTTGGGAAGATATATGTGCCCACTAACCCATTTTTCCCACAACCACTCTAAACATAAATAAATTGGGTTTTATCATTTGACAAGGAGTGATAATGTATGACCCAAGTTTGAATTCACTAGATTTAAGGTGACATATAACCTATAAGCATCTATGTGGTTGCATCTAATTTTAGTAGATATTTTGTACTAGACACCTATGTCTAAGTCAAACATAAGTGTCGATGTAATCATCTCAATTCAACACAAGTGTTCATAACTAAAGGGATATAATTTCTAGAATCATGAAACTGATCCAAAATCTAGATCTAGTCTATTCCCTTTGTACTCTAGATCTAGATCTATATTAGCATCATAACTAGATAAATATTTTGTTTTCATTATCATTTCAATATATATCATAGTTTTATTTTATATTTTTATCATATCTCAGCATAATAAATTTAGTATATGTTTATTTGAGTTTATAAATTAATTGGCCTATTTTAGAGATAGTCTACCATCATTGTGCCCTAGGTTATCTCTACCCCTTTAACCCTAGATTACATAATTTATGTTTTAGGGTTACAAATTTGTGAACCTAACATTTCCTCTAAAAAAACCCTAGATATTGATCTAAGGTTTCTTGATTCTCTATTTCATATTTTTGATTTTGCAAGATTTCACAAGTATAAAATCATAGTTTCATTTTTTATGAAAGACATGCTAAGTATGAATATATTTTTTAGTCAATTCATGGTGTAGTACTTCAGGTGGGTTTTTAATGTTTTGTTTCATGTATGATGAAATAAATTAAATTGAGTAACCAAATTGATCAATATAATGAGAGGGTTTTAAAACAAAATTATAATTTAATCTCTCTTTATAAATATTATTAAAATAATATCAAAACTCTTCCTCTTAACCTTAAGAATTGTGATAGAAACCATCCTTCTAACTAAGTCCATGTAGTCACTCCTTCAATGGGTAAGGTATATGGTATATGTATACAATTTTAATCTAAATCACCTAGGGTTTTCACTTGTGAATACATAGATAATAAAATCATTGTTATGATCAAGTTAATAGAATAATTACAAAAACAAAATAAATAATTCAATTCAAAGATAAAATTATTGTAAATTTAGTGTTAATCATGTATTTAAATCTTCATCTAGTAGTGTGGTATCCAACAAGGTTTCTTATCCAAATGAAAATATACAACATAATATATATAGAACAAGTTATTCAAACAATGACAAAAATGTTATAAGAGTCCAATTGGAACCCTAAGAGATATGATTTGAGATAAAGTAATTAAATTACCTCCATAAGGAGATATAAATATTATTATGCATATAGTATAATGCCTTAGCATAATATAAATTATTTTTTTACATTAAAGAAAAAATATAAAGTTAAAAAGGTAGTGGTGATCATATCATCGATATATCAACAAAGAAAAACACTCACATTATGAGTCCCTCTCCTAAAACACATCTAAAAAAATACAAAAATATGGGTATAGAGGATAATTAGAAAAAACACTAAAAATGCAACAATTAGAGCAATAAAATATTCCAAATTTAATGTTACAAAAATATCAAGATGAAAAATCTCAAATTCCAAAAATAGTTACAAAGGGGTCAATCTCAATCATTTCCCTCTTATCAAGATCCTTTTAATATCACTGCTCATGTAGAGGGTAAGCAATTGATAAATAGAAAGATTATGAATTTTAAAGATAATTTTTTTTGTTCTATGTCACTCCTTATCTCTATTGAAAATAAGTTTTAACACATGGATGAATATAATGCAATTCTAATTGGTATGGGATCAATTAAGTTAAGAGTTTCATTTTATTCAAAAAAAGGTTCCCAAATACTTAAACAATTTCTTGTAAAATCATGGTTATACTTAATATGATAAATGGTTGATATAAAAAAAATTATCATATCATTTTATCATCACATAAAGATTACATTATTTTCCAAAGGACATATATCTACCATGTAAACATATAATGAAATATTATTAAAGAAAACATACATATAATATATTGAAAAAGAGAAACCAAATACATCTTGGAATAAATGTTTTGTTAAATATAACATCACTAGAGAGTAAGAGGCATAGTATATTACTCACTACATCCCCTTGATACAAGAACATGATACACTTTCTCATTCATATAGTCACACATATGACACATTTGGTTCAAGATAGTTATACATTTACCACTCCTCATAGATCGTAATCTTAATCTTGAGATAATAGGATAGTATTTTATTTGGTAAAATATTCCAAAAATACCAAAAAAATTTAAAAAAAACAAAAAAAAATATAGAATTTACACGTTTTATTAGCTCTTTGTCATCTATGTTGTTAGTTACATGTTGGTGGATAACATATCATTTATTTCTATATACACATGTTCCATGCATATTTTGAGTGTGATACAAGAGTATATAGATACATGATATATGTAATTTTAGATGTTAGGCCTTCCCTCTACTAATGTCATGGGGATATTAGGGGCATTTATTTCTTTGATTGGGATACACACAAGCTATATAATTCTAATATCATTTTCCATTATCATATTTGAGTTTCTATACTTACATGTGCCTTTATCCATGATTATATATTTCATAGTGTACTTGATATTTTATTTACTTAGATTTTTTTTAACACATATATCGAAGGATTAGTATGCTATGTTTATACTATTTTATACTTTTCTTTTATGCACTTACTTTAGTGTCTTATCTTACTTGTTTCAAAATTTGAATATGCTCCATTTATTGTTGCCACCATGCCTATGTTTGCTTATTGATAAATTTGTATATGCCATGGTTTGTTATATTTTAAAATTTGAATATATCATTCCTTTCTTTGTGTAAATTTTACTAATTCATATCCCTTAAATTATGTGTAATTTAAACATGCCCCTTATTTGAGGCCTCAATGGACCATTTCATTTTGACTTAATTTTGAGTGCTCTTATGTGTGTGATTAGTTGTTTATTTATCTTGTGTTTTTACTATATAGATATTTCCATGATATATATCATGAATCTTAGTACTTGATGTGATCACATTCTATGTGATTCAATGACACATATATTTAGACATGTTACTTCTATATGTTACATGGTTCATACAAAATTTATATAGTTATATTATCATTTTAAGGTAAGTCAACTACTAGTTACTACTTCTCCTCACCTAAAAAGGTATAATATTAATGGGGGCATGCCATAGAGGCATGGATTCCACATTATTGATAGATTTAAATTATAGTGGGGGCATGTAATGAAAACATGTCATCTACATTTTTCATAGTTTCAAACATACAATGGGGGGCATCTTATGTAAACATGTTCTCCATACTTATACCAATTCTCAGTATCATATTTTAGTGACAGAATTATAGAGAAACATTTTATCCACACTTACACAATTAAAAATTAGCTAAAATCATTGTGATATGATTCTAATACACATTTGTTTTATAATTTTATACATTGGTACCATTGTTATAACTAGGATTTAGCATGAAAAATACACTATGCAAAAAGACACCTAAATTGAAAAATAAAAATTAGTTTCAAATTTAAAAACACTTTTATGGATTGTCATTACCCTCCAGGTGGAATTTTATAGGTTGTATTAAACCAATATACTACAGTATTTGGTTCTTTTTTGGTATGATTGATGTGATTAAATCACTCAATATTACCAAGTTATAGGATGGATAGGATTACATCATCTAACCACACCATATTTATAGTGTGAGTAGACTTGGCTCACTCATGCTCACCAAGTTATAAGTATGATTAGGTTACATGGTTGAGCTAATATCAACTAGCAGGTGGAAAATCACCTTTAGCTCCATATTTGGAGGCAAGTTTTATCTTTTATTATACATGTGTGTGTGTGTGTGTGTGTGTGTGTGTGTGTGTGTGTGTGTGTGTGTGTGTGTGTGTGTGTGTGTGTGTGTGTGTGTGTGTGTGTATGTCTGTGTGTGTTTGTGTGTGTGTGTGTGTGTGTGTGTGTGTGTGTGTGTGTGTGTGTGTGTGTGTGTGTGTGTGTGTGTGTGTGTGTGTGTGTGTGTGTGTGTGTGTGTGTGTGTGTGTGTGTGCACGTGTGCGCGTGTGCATGCATGCATGAACTTTATAGTTTTTATATTTATCCTAATGCTATATCTAATGATTAATAATGATATATCTTTCATATTTTCAAATAAAATTGTCAAAAGGCAAGTCCCTTACATTGACACATAGGTGTACTCCTAAATTTTGCTCTCTTTAGTTTCAATCATTTCAATTTTTTTAATTTTAGATTATATGCATTGATTTTATATTTAAACATGTTCTTCATTTTAGGTTAGTCACCAACAAAGCACTCAAGCTAGAACAATTTTAATACAAGGTGTGTTATACACACCTAGGTATGCATTTATTTACCTTAAACTAAAAAATTCATTACTAAGATTAGTTATATATCATCTCAATCTTGTACACTTTGAAAATACATATTATGGATGTACCTTTAGCTTCTAGACCTTTCCTTCTAATGAAAGGATCATATACACTATCTATTTGTGCCTATTGCTTATCTCTTAGTCTGACCAATGTTATTTTGATGAATCATACCATATATCATGCTTAGAATGTTATTAATATACCTATCTTATATATTTACAAGCTATATACATGTGCCTATTTTCCATCTACCTAGAAACTTGCATCCAAATTAGACACCTACATTGACACAATTATCCAGTACCCTAAATTTATTAAATTTAAAAATAAAATGTATCCCTATGGTCAACCTAGGTGATTTAAAATGATATATTTTCTAAATGGATTGGTTTAAATACATGATCAATATTCATTCATTCCTCACCTAACAAATTATTACCTATCACAAGATAACTAACCAAAGCCAATCAATCAAGAATTTAAGTGAGTAATTCTTACATGTTTTATCCTATTTAAATACCAATCTCAAACACAAAACATATATAATTATGAAATACTGAATGATCATTCTATGAACCATATTTTTCAAGTTAAAATCTAGGTTACTCTATGTACTTGATTATTACACATTGAATCCTTATGATCATACAAGATAACAAATAGGGGATAATTACATAAGTATGAGGACCTTTTCAGAGTATTGGATATGTAGGTAGTGTTCATTAACATAGGGGTCCTTAGGGTATCTTGAAATTGTGTGTCTACTAACCCATTTTTCTGACAACCACTATGGAGATGAAAAACTAGGATTTTATCATTTGTTTAAGAATGATAGTCTGTGTCCCAAATATGAATGCATCAAATTGAAAGTGACATAAAAACAAAAATTATCTAGTTGGTTACATCTACATTAAGTAGATATTTCATATTGGACACCAAAATCTAATTTAGATAGAAGCATTGATGCAATTATCCTAAATTGACACAAGTAGATGTGGTGACGAAGGTATAATTTGTAGAATTAAGTGACTGATACAAAATTTAGATCTAGTCTATCCTTTTTGGTTCTAGATATAATTATGTATTAGCATCAAAACCAACTAAGTGTTTATTATTTACTCTAAGATCAATATCCAAAAATTCTCATGAGATTGTGTATTTTCAAATAAAATAGTGGGTAACATTGATGGACCTTTGTCCACTATTTTAGGACTAATTTGAAATCAGGCTAGGGCATGGATGTGGATATTTGGCTTCATAGTGAAGCATGAATGGAATAATCTATGAAAGGTGTAACATCACCACTGATGGTTCAATATTGATAACTAAGAATGAATTAGTGAATTATTTGAATATATTATTGGTATTTAGCCACTTTTCTCCAACATTCTTAAATAAAAGGAAAAGGATAAATTAGTTTCTAAAACTAACACAAAAGGAAGGGTAAGGCAGTAAAGAAAGTTTCCAAGACGAACTGAAATTAATGTTTTAATAATTGAGCTAAGCATATCCCTAAAAATTAGACCATTGTATGTTGAGTCTCACTAAAGGCTTTAACTCCAATGCGCTACATAATGGGAAGAGCCTAGGGAAGTAACTTTAAAATGTTAATTTATAAATCATCACTAAATAGTAATATCAGAATTCTATATTAAATCACAAATAAAATTCCAAAATAATTTATAGGCTAGCATGTTAGTTTATAGTATTATGTAAAAAATAAGAGGATTTCATTAATAATTTATGATAACCAAGTACATCATAATAAATGCATTCATAAAGTAACATAGTCTTAGAATAATTATTTGAGCACTAATATTCACTTAAAATTGAAATGAATTATGATTTAATAAATAGAACATGTGTCACTTAAAAGAGATGATATAACATTCATTAATATAACTAGTTATTATTTTTGGCTCAATCTACACCCTTTGAGATAGTTCTTTATCCTCCCTTCAATTGAGCTACACAATGGGAACAACCTGAGGCTATGGGTCACATATACTGGGGTTAAAATTTTAGATAAGGTCATATTCCTCTTGATGCTTACCTAAACTAATGCAAATTTCTAAGGAAAGGGTTATAAAGGGGTTTAACGGATCCTAATAAGGCTAACAAGTGATGCACCAAAGTTAAAATGGATACTCATACAAGCTTTAAGTCATACTGAATCAATAAAAGACAATTATAGCTCACACAACCTCAAAATCTCACTAGTTTCATAATTATTTCATCTAAGAGGTTCTAATTAGAACATTAATCAAGACTTGTAAGTTAGCTTAAAGATAATAGATAGATAAAGAGTTGATCTTATTACTTTAAAAGGTAGTTATAATATTTTGATAGGGTTTAACCATATCAAATGAGAACACTTTTGCAAGAGTATCCTTTTCCCAAAAAAGAATGAAAAATTATAAGAGTTAAAAACCACCACAATGGGGACGAGACTAGGATACATAGGATGTGTGTGTGTGTGTGTGTGTGTGTGTGTGTGTGTGTGTGTGTGAGAGAGAGAGAGAGAGAGAGAGAGAGAGAGAGAGAGAGAGAGAGAACACCATCCTAGGTCATTAATTTACACAAGCACACTTATCACTGATTGAAGACAACAAATAGACAAAGAGTTGATCTTATTACTTCAAAAGGTTATTCTTATAATATTTTGATAGGGTTTAACCATATCAAATGAGCACACTTTTACAACAGTATCAATGAGTATCCTTCTCACCAAAAATGATGAAAAATTATAAGAAATAAGAACCACCACAATGGGTAAGAGACTAGGATATATAGGATAAGAGATAAAGAGAGAGAATGTGAGATCACATCATTAGAGAGGGAACACAACATCCCAGGTCATTAATTAAACTTGAGCTACCGCATTTTTCTCTAATGAATGCCTTGCCACCTTTTGATCATTCAGGACATTGTTCATCTCCAACCAAAAGGGAAAGGTTCCTTGAGTCTCCAAGGATGCATTGAATGATCTTATCTACAAATTTTAACCACCAAACCCTTTTCTTGATCCTTCATGCCATATAATACTGAAGACAACTTTCATGCTCATGGATTTGATAGAATCATGGCTTTATGCATTTTAGGTGGTTGTTTGTCAAAGATAAGACCATGCTGAAGGATGAGGACCCTCTTCATGATCCTAGACATCCACCCTTGATCAAATTTAGACCTAGATATTTCTATATATAGAAAACCAATGTCCTTTATAGGTTTTCCTATAGCCACATATATCGATGTAAACCTATAGACTGCATAACTTTGCTATTGATCTCTATTTGGTCTATAAGACTTATT
Organism: Torreya grandis; assembly: GCA_037957365.1. Lineage (NCBI taxonomy): Eukaryota > Viridiplantae > Streptophyta > Pinopsida > Cupressales > Taxaceae > Torreya > Torreya grandis. The sequence goes on from JARHVA010011030.1 coordinate 43,057, forward strand.
TTGAAGTTTAGCATCTATATAAATTAAGGACTCACCATATATAGGTTTTTTTCAATAATGTTTAACACAATCCTAGAATAAACCTTGAAAGCTAAAAAATATTTGAGCCAAAAGTCTATATTGATCTTCAATGGTGCCCTTTATATTCTTATAACTTGGTTGCATCATTAGGTACTTTGGCATTAGATCAAGTTTTAATGGTGGTAGGATGGCCCTAAAAGACCCTATTTTCTTTGGTTTAACCATCATCACATGTTTGACCTCCCATTAAAGACCCCTTAGTATTTTGAATTTAAACCTCACTTGTTGATTTCCTTTGTATGAGATGCATGTAGACCATTAATTTTCCTAGGAGCCTAATGATCTCATGACACTTGGTAACCTCATGTATGTCCTCAAGATATGTTGAACCTATTAACTCTAATCACTTTATTGATTATTTTATATGAATCAATGTGATCCCTTGATCTAGATATATTGACTTTATGACTTTTACTCATACCATTGGATCATAATGTACATAGTAATGTGAGCCTTTGATTTTCTTGGGCCCATTTTCTTATCAGTTCCTATATACTATTGGATATTTGGTATGATTGATTACTGATCATTGATCTAGATTAGAACCACATTATTTTTAGTTCACCTCATGTTATTAGATCTCTTCTTGGTAAATCTACACCATTATATCTTTCCTAACTTTTAGCCTTTTAAGGGATCTTAACCCATCGACCTTTTGACTCATTTGACCCTAATATGAACCATTAGATCTATGTTGTTAGTATGTGATCTCATGTAGAACATTAGATATTGATCAACTTTAAAAAATTTAAGTGCCTTTTGAATCCAAATGGTCATTTTTTGAAGCTCAAATTTGACACTTGCATGAACATCCCATGTTTTGGGTCCAACTTTGGACACTTAGATCTTGAGCCAAAAATATCACATGGACATGAAATTTTCAAAGCATGTTCTTCACATGAGTAAATTTAATTGCACATGATCCACTAGTCATGCAAGGATTTTTGAGCACATTCATAAAATGTGAAAATAAATTGGTCTATTTATTCTTTTGTGATGTCCTTGTGATTATTTGGCTCATTTAGGCTTATACTAGGGACCTTTTTTTTAACCTTTAAAGATCTAAATGATTTTTTGAGGCTTATGCAAGATTGTCCATGACTCTGAAATTATATAATACCATGAAACCCACTTGGGAACCTATTATTTACTCTGTAGATAAATTAGATTGCACTTTAAGCAAGCTTAAAGTGTTTCAAAAACTTTATGAGCAATTTTGAGATCCTTAGGCCAATCATTCCATCTAGAAATTTGGGTCCTTTATTTAACATGATCTCTTCTTAGCTTCTTTCCCCACACCAAGACCTCTAGAATATTTATTAAAATGTTAAGTTCTATATGTGGGCTAAAATTTGGCCAACCTTTCTATTGACATCTTAGGGTTGCATGCCTACTATGCAAGGTTAGTGGCCTTAAATTGTTCCATTAGACATATGGAGTCCCAATTCTTCTGTCAGCTAATCATGAAGATAACACAAGTCAATCTCTATTTGTAACCTTATTTGAAGTAACAAGAACAAAGGAAAAGATAAATAAAGTACCTAGGGAATTTATTGAAAAGTAAACACACAATAGAAAGAAAATGTGCACAAGACACTTAGAGGAAAGAATAAAAAGCTACCCTAACATGTAAAATATGTTACACTGGATATAATTATTCTAGTAACAAGGATTCAAATGAATTCCATTGACTGGGATGGGTAGTACCTCTCCATCCAATTGGGAAAGCTAAAAATCATTATGTTTTTTGCATCTATGGATCAAATAAGGAGCACTCCATAAGCTATCAAACATAGTATGGTTTCCTAGTTTGGCCATATTTGAGTCTCATTTAAGGAATAGGTCCCCTTACTTGAAGATCCTTATTGTATCTCTCTTTTTAAAGGAAATTTTGACCTGATCTTGATGTGACACCAAAGTTTTCGTAGCAAGCTCCCTGGTTTCTTCTAACTCCATGAGCTATGTCATCCTCATATTCATAGGCTTATCCTCCATCAAATGAAGTTTATGGGCTAATTCTAGTATAGGTAGATCAAGAGAGATATGTAATTTGTCTTCCCTTCCATACGTAACAACATATGGATAATTGCTAATGGCAGCTTTAAGAATCACTCTATCAACCCATAAGGAAATCCTTAACTTGGTGTGTCATGTTATATAATTTTATTCCATAGTCCTCCTAATGATCCTTATAAAATTCTTGTTTGTGGACTGTGCTAGTCCATTTCTTTGAGGATAGTAGTTGGAAGACATGTTGAGGTAGATGCCCAACTTGAGAGCCTACTCACTTGTCTTCATACAAAAGAAAGCTGATTCATTATCTAAAATTATGGTGGCTAGGACACCAAACCTAGTCATAATCCTATCATAAAAATCTAGAACTACACCCTCATTACCCTCCTTCAAATCAATGTATTCCACCCACATGGTAAGCTAGTTAGTGGTAGTGAGAACCTATTTATTCCTTGCACTTGATGGTAGATTGTTCATCCCTATGAAGTCTAACCCCTATTCCATGAAGGGTTACTCTAATAGAATTAGATTGAGTGAAAGGGCCATGAATTTTTGATTTCCTATAAAGAGAGCACACTTCTAACATTTTCTAACCCATGCATAAGCATCCTTGAAAAGATAGGTCTAGTACTAACCAACCATTATTAATTTTGTAGCTATTTTTTTATATGCAAAATGGCCTCCTATAGGTTCATCATGAAACTGATCCAAGAGCTTAGTCACTTGGTCATCATCTATACACCTAAGGAGTACTCCATTGAGGTCCTTTATAAAAAGGACACCATTAACCAATGCATAGGGTATGGATTAAATCCTAAAATACCTTCTTTTAGATCTATCCAAACCTTGGGGTAATTCTCATGTTTTCAATAAGTGAGTCATGTCTTGAAGTTAGCTCTTTTGAAGTGGAGGTACACCTACCTATGAATTGTCTTGGGTTACCAAGATATATTTTTTCTTCTCTTCGAGATCCTCTACCATGTTCTCACATAATCCCTTACCTTTTAAAATATTGTTGACCTTGATATCTACATCATATTCCATGACTTTGGTGATCTAGCCTACTCTCTTCTCATTCAAATCTTTACTAAGGAGGAAGTCCATAAATATAAGATGAGACACCATAAGATGAATTCGACTATTAAATAGCATGGGTTTAAACTTCTTGAGAATAATCAAGGCTACAAGAACTTAATTTTTAATGAAAGTGTATCTCACCTCATATCCTTATAACCCTTTATTAAAAAAGGTAATTGGCTATTACATTCCTTCACCATTCTTTTATATCAGTGTAGCTGATATGTCGTCAACTTTGACAAAGTTGTAAAAAATGAATTCCTTAGATAATTTAGGAATCAAGAGTGAGGGTGCATTGGTAATGGATTTATTTATGGCCTCAAAGGATTCCTTACATTCATCTAACCAAGAAAACACTTGACTCTTCTTTACCATGGAGGTGATGGGTCTGACTAGGTTTACAAAACTAGGTATGAACCTTATCACAAAGTTGATCATCCCAAGGAATCTCTAAATCCCTTTCTTATGTTTTGGTAAGGACAAGGATAAGATATCAATAATTCTATCATGATTAATAGATAGTCCCTCTTTTGAAACAATGTGACCTAACAACTTACCTTCCATAATAAACATACACTTTTTGGGATTTAAATATATCCCATACCCTCTACATCTTTAGAATATCAACCTCAGATGGTTCATGTGCTTACTATCTTTCTTAGAAAATACTATGATTTCATTGAATTAGACCATTACCATCTGATTTAGTAGTCCTTGGAAGGCCATGTACAATGATCTTTAAAAAGTTCCCCAATGTTGGATAATCCAAAAAGCATCTTATGGTAAGCAAATGTGCCCTAATTAGTGGTGAAGGTAGTCTTCTACTGGTCTTCCTCTATCACTATCACTTTATTATAACTTAAATACCCATCCAAGAGAGAATCACTCTGAACCATAAACCATTTGAAGAAATTCCTCCATAGATGGCAAGGGGTAGTGATCCTTTAAAGATACCCTATTCAAATCCCTAAAATCCACACATAGTCTAATCTCCCCATTCTTCTTCCCAATAGGTACTATATTAGCTACCCATGAGGAGTGCTTAATTGTAGAGATGATCTTATATTCAATTAACTTGGTCAATTCCTTGAAAATGAGCTCTTTAATCTTGGGGTTTATGGGCCTCTGATTCTACCTGACAAGCTTAGAATTAGCCTCTAGTTCTATAGTATGTTAGGACAATCTAGGATCAAATCCCCTTAGGTAACTATATTTCTAAGAAAATATGTTTTCATATTCCTTAAAAATCTCTATGAAAGCATGCCTTTTAGCTTTAGTTCTTACCTTTCTAAGCTTGAGGAGTTTGGCTTCAAAGATAAGAACTCTCTCATAGTTTTCCTCATTACTTGACATCTTTCTTTATCCTTCCTTATATTGTCCCCTTCATGAAATATACCTTCTATGGTGACTATCCATTTAGGAATCTTATTGGACCTTAATTAAATAATCTTCTTCCCATATTGATGTTATAATATTCCTTGGTTGATGGAGAACTCTATTTATTGCTACAAGAAACATGCAATATTTTTATCAATTTTAAAGACCTACCAATGAGCTTCATTATCTAGCACTGATGGTATTATTACCATTTTGACATGTGGTTTCTCCTTGGTCTTTTTCAATTCATTATGGATATCAAAATAAGCCCCCATAGCTACTAGTCTATTAACATGTGCATTCTAGCTCCTTAGGACTGATTGGATAATAAATACCTCAAAGTCATTAGTTAGGTACCACACTCTATGTTTATAAGAATTCACTAAGGGGTTCTTAGTGACATTCTAGCCTCTGAATTAGTTCACAACAAATTCAATGTCCCCATAGACTTGAAATTGCTTAATCCTTCTCTTAATAGCCCATTAGAGACCATGAATAAGGCCTTCATATTATGTTGCATTATAGGTGTAGGTTAAATTGAACCTATATGAAGATAAGTACTTATCACTTGAAGGGGATACTAGCATATCAACTACACCCACTCCATGCTTGCTCTTTGAACCATCAAAAATCAATTTCCATAGACCACTAGGATATTTTTGAGGCCTCATGAGAGATGGCATGGAATGGATTTCTTTATGTAAATAGCATACAACCAAGTCCCTTTCTTCAACACCTTATAAGGGGTCCACCAATTAGATGTCATTCCATAATTCATCCAAAAACATGTTTGGTATCTCTTCTAGTTGAGTCTTCAAATCTTGCCCCAGTGTAAATTCATCCTCATCAATGATGGTGTAATTGATGTTGATATTATCTATTCCATATGGATCTATGTGGAATTTTGAAATGGGCTCAACTTTGATTAAAAATTTGGCCCCATATCTTGTCTTGAATGTTATATAGAACTAATATACTACAAGGTAACCTCCTATATTTGGTGTGAACTCTCTAGATAAGTATAGTGGAAAGTAAGGAGGCACATCTAAGATAAACACATCTTGAACCACAAAAACACTAGGGTATGAATGCAAGGTCAAGTTGAGGTCCCTAATTATGCCAGATAGCTTGGTAGAAGAACCATCTAGTAGTAGCACTTCTTTGGATTGGGCCTCATATTTTAGACCAAGATGATCCACTATGGACTTTGACAACACTAAGGTACTATCCCCACTATCCAGTAATAAATTATGCACTAAATAATTGCTAATGATCATTCAAATATGAAAGGGAGGGGGCTTGACCACTTTACCTGATTACCCTTCATTTTGTACCTTGGTTTCATTAGTAAGGACCACATTCTCCTTACTTGGTGGCTTATCTACAACATTTATTTTTGATGGTCTTTATTGAAGGATGTCTACCTAACTAGGCATGAAGATCATGTCTCATATTGGAACACTCATATTGGACCTTTTAATTTTTTCCACAATGTTGATGGGTGAACCACCAACCTCTGGTTGTGCTTTAGGAAGGATAAATGCACCTTGAACTTGTGAGTGTTGAGGGACCAAGAAATTTCCTTAATTTAGAATCTTCAAAACTATTGGGACCTTTAGGATGATAGCAAGTCCAACTATCGTATATATTGAAGGAGTAATGGTAAGAGTCTCCTTACTTCATCCCTCATTACCATCCAAGTTCTTTCTTTTGGATCTAGTATTTTTAGCCACTAGAATGTTTACCTGGCTAGAGATAACCTATTGAGTGTATATCACTCCTCTTACTCATATTTCATCATTGTGGCACCAAAATAGCCTAGTCCTTGATCAAGGATTTGACCCTATTGAGGCTCTTCTAGGTTGGTCATCATAGGTACCTCTGCATTTTGGGCCATGAGAGCTTGGTTGGACCCAAAGTTAGTAGCTTGCTACCATTGATCATTAAATACTTGAGTGAAGTTACTAGTTGGGAAAATGGATTTCTTAAAATATTTATCCCAAGGCATGGTACCCTCAACTTATTGAGCCATATTATTTTGAACTAGGACCAAGGTTTTGGAAGTGCTTGTAGCATTAGGATTGTAGTTATTTTTCCTATTGTAACCATGCTTCCCTTATCCTTGGTTTTGACCTTAGCCTTGGTATTTCCCTTTATATGGTGACTTATTTGCTTAAAAATCTTGTTACTAAGGTTGATATGAACCTTGATGAGGCCTATTGAAAGCCTATTGCCTTTTGACATTCACTAACTCTTTCCCTGAAGATTAGAACATGCTCTTGAGCTCTTGAAATTTATTTTTCTCTTAAGAATCACTATATCCACTAGTGTAATATTTATCTTGTTTTGGTGTAGGAATTATAATAATTATTAGCATAGGAGGAATTACATAAAGTAAAAGGATAACAATAAGAGGTGGTCCAATCTTAGGAAATAAAGGCATTGATGGTCTAGGTGTAAGATTACTAGCTTCAACTAGACAATTTTATGCTTTGTTGGACACCTCATAAGCATCTGGAAGTATATTCCCTCCCATATATTGGGTCATCACTACTATGTCACTATTTAAATCCTTAAAATAGTAAATGAAGACAATGTTAGGGGTTGGTCTGACTGAGACTAAGATTCTATCCCAAGTTTTTTAGAACTTTGTGTTGAAGTCTTGCATGACTTCATGAGGATCTCTCTTAATGAAAGTTAGTTTCTCTAGAAGTGACAAATGTTCACTTTTATCCTCAAACCTTTTACACAAAGCATCACCTAATTAGTCCCATGTTTAAATGGAATTAATATCAAGGCTTGTATACCAATTTAGGTCTTTCTTTTGAAAGAGGTAGCTAATAACTTAATATCTATATTTTCCTTAGTGACATTATGGATATTGAAAAATAATTATATGTCCATGAGATGCTTAGAAGGTATTATAGCTTGGTCTCCAATATAATAGGGGGCACTTTTAAGAGGTATAATTGGGATAGGATCATATTAATCTAGGTATATAGGGATTTGGCCATTAAAATATATAAAATGAAATGGTGTAAGGTATAACATGGTAATACATGATTTAATAAGGATCTCTTTATAGGGGTAGGCCCTAAAAATGACTTAGGAGCAAAGATTCCATGGTATGGATATGTATCAACAAACTTTAATTTGTTTGCCAAATTTAAAGGAAGCTCAAAAAATTTAAAGGGAATACCTCTTGAAGCTAACCTTTTTGTCACATTTGGCATGATATGAAGTCACTATTATGCTAATAAAATTTTAAATCTTCCTTTGGATGTTTCTAGATATTGTTGTTTGGGGCTTAACTATTACAAATTTAATCAAGTCAACATCAACTTTTATCAATCTTATTTTGAATTGTGATCCCATTAGGCATGATATAATTCTTTTTTGGCTCAATATAAACCCTTGGAGAGAGTTAATCAAGGTCTCTCCAATTGATCTACATAATGGTAACAACCCTAGGCTATCAATCACCTATAATGGGGTTGGACCTCTAGAGAAGGTTAGCTTCCTCTCGATGCTAACTTAAACTAATGCAAATTGATGAGAAAATGGTTAGAAAGGAGTGTGAAAGATCCTAATAAGGTTAACAAGTGATGAACCAAATTTGACACTCATACAAGCTTTAAATCACATTTAATCAACAAAAGACAACTATATCTCACACAACCTCACAATCTCACTAGCTACATTAATATTTCATAAAAGAGTTCCAAGTAGAAAACTAATCTAGACCTACAAGTTATCTTTAAAATGCCTTCAAAGAGGCATGTAGAAGTAAAATAAATTAGGAATAATATCCTTCACATATTTACCATACACACACATACTAATTACTAATTGAAGACAATATATAGGGAAAGAGTTGATCCTATTACTTTAAAAGGTAGTTCTTATAATATTTTGACATGGTTTAACCATATCAAATGAACACAATTTTGAAAGAGTCTCAATTAGTATATTTATCTAAGAAAAGAATGATAAATTATAAGAGATAAGAACCCTCATAATGGGTAAGAGACTAGGATATATAGGATAAAAGAGAGAAATAATGTGGGAGCACACCATCAAAGAGGGAACACACCGTCCTTGGTCATTAATTGAACTTGAGATACCACCTTTTGATCTAATGAATACCTTGCCACCTTTTGATCAGTCAAGACACTACTCATGGCTAACCAAAATATAAAGGTACCTTAAGGTTTTGAGGATTCATTTAATTCTCCTATCTATACATTTCAACCACCAAACCCTTTTCTTGATCCTTCACACCATATCTTATTAAATAAGAAACATTCATGTTATGGATCTAATAGAATCATGGATTTTTGAATTTTAGGGATCTATTTGTCAAATATAAGACCATGCTTAAGGATGAGGACCCTCTTCATGATCTTAGACATCCACCCTTGATCAAATCTAGATCTATATATTTTTATAGATGGAAAACCAATCTCCTTTATTAGTTTTCCTATAACCACATATATCAATGTAGACTTACGGACTGCAATACTTTTCTCTTAATCTCTATTAGGTATATAAGACTTATTTTACCTTTTAGCATCTATAAAAACTAAGGACTCACCATATATAGGTTATTTTATAAGAATGGCAAACACAGTTCTATAATGAACCCTACAAGCTATAAATCTTTAAACCATAGGTCTATATTTATCTTTAATGGTGTCCTTTATATTCTCTTAACTTGGTTATATCATTAGGTACTTTTGAATAATGTTGGATTGAGATTTAATGGTCATAGGATGGCCCTATAAGACCCTAATTTCTCTAGTTTAACCATGGTCACATGTTTGACCTCCCATCAAATACCCCTTTGTCTTTCAACTTTAAACCTCACTCATTGATTTACTTTTTAAGAGATACATGTGACCATTAATTTTCTTAGGAATATAACGAGATAATGTCACTTGGAAACATCTCACCTATACCCAATATACATTAAACCTATTGAATATACTCACTATATTAGATCATTTTATATAAATAAATGAGATCCCTTGATCTAGATCCACTAACTTTTTGACTTTAACTTGCACCATTAGATCATAATATATGAAATAATGCAAGCCTTCAATTTTCTTAGGCCCACTTTCTTTCTAGTTCCTACACACTATTATATATTTAATATGATTGAGAACTTATCATTTATCTATATTGGACCCACCTTCTTGTCAGTTCACCTCATGCCATTGGATATCTTATTGGTAAATCTACACTATTAGATCTTTCCCAACTTATAGCCTTTCAAGGGCTCTTAACCTAGGGACCTTTTGACTGATATGATCGCATTGTGAACCATTATATTTATGTTGTCAATATGTGAGATCATGTGAACCAATATATCTTGATCAAATTTAAACCTTTTAAGGACCTTTTAAATCTAAATGGTCACTTTGTGAATCTCAAACTTGACACTTATGGAGACATCCCATGCTACAGGTCAAACTTTGGATACTTGGATCTTGAGCCAAAAATATCATGTAGACATGAAACTTGTAGATAATGTTCTTGTCATGAATAAATTTCATTATGTATGATCTGATAGTCATGTGATATTTTTAATCACATTTATAAAATGTGTGAGTAAACTAGTCCATTTATTCCTACATAACATCTTGGTGATGGTCTGGCTCACTTAGGCTTATGTTAAAGACCTTTTATTTAACCTTTAAAGCTTTAAATGATTTTATAAGGTTTATGTAGGCTTATCCATGACTTTTAATTTCTTTAATACCATTAAACCCACTTGGAAACATGTTCTTTGCTTTATAGATAAATTAGATTGCATTTTAAACAAGCTTAAAGTGTTTTAAAAGCTTTGTGAGAAAATTTGAGATCCTTGGGGCACTCATTCCATCTATAAATTATGATCCTTTATTCAACATGAAATTTACTTAGCTTTTTACCTCACACCAATAAATTTACAATCTTTACTGCAATGTCAATTTCTTTATATGGGCCAAAAAAATTCCAATAGTTATATTACAAAGATCTATCTTGGAAAAATCTTCAAAATTCAAAAGAAGGTGAAGGAAACCATAGGTGAAATTTTGGATTATTATTTCATCACTTTCAAGATAAAAATTACCAACCTTAAAATTCTAACATGATTTTAATTTTATAGATAAGGATGAGATTCAGCCCAAAGTAGCATGCGATTCTCATACTAGGTCATGATGGCCACTCCTAGTTTTCACAATCATATAATTAAAAAAAAAAAAAAATTCCATCAATCCCACCCATAAAATATTTTTGGGGGACCATTCAACTAATACATAGAGGTATCTTGTAATATCTATCACCCAACTACTTTGAATTCACCTCCATGGTTTTTAATGTGGTTACCACGAGGTAAAACTCTTAATCCATATTGGAAATGTTCATGAAGGGATCTCAAAAGGTCATCTCCTCTTGGATTTATAGTCTTTGGTACACCCTTAAGGGGGCCTCCATCAACACCTAAATTTTTAACACCTAGTTTATACTCATTTTTTATTACCTTTAAAGGTTTAGGACCACCTAAGCTCCCTATTTGTTCACCTTTGTCACCTTTTCCCTCATGACCTAGTTGAAATGACCCAGATAGACCCTATATTTTCCCCTATCCAATAGAGTGACATTCATATGGAATAAAACTAAGATATTTACTTATTTGAAATAAGCTAATATCTTGATTTTTATATCTTCTAAGGGTCCCATTAATATTTGGGACAAATCAAGCAACTCTTCTATTGTAGTCTTCATAGTCTTGTCGTAGGTCTAATACAAACCCAAATATAAAATGAGAATCAATTTGAGCTCTATGAACATGCCTTTATTAATCACAACAATCAAATTTCATCACTTTAGATCAATTATATTTACCCTATCTAAATGATCTAAATATTGTAACTATAGGGTGTTGTGGATTGTCATTTCTTACACCTTCATTATTGAGACCACCCCTCTGGTCTTGGGAGGTGTTGGAAGAATGGAAAAGATGGTATTGGTAGGTGGAGGATGAGGCAAAGGAAAAATGAAATAATTGGAGGGAGTGAAGGATGATATCAATGGAGGAAACATAGGGGTGAAAAGGGGGAATTGAATGGTGAGGCCCATGAGAACATATTCACCTTCCACTAACTATGGATCACGCCCACCTAAGTGGATATGACCCCTAGGAGGGGGTGTTTATTATAAGGGATAAGGTTGGATTATTAAATATAAAGCCATAAGTGGTTGAGCTGATTATAGCTATGAGAGGAGCCAATGGGGCAGGTTTCAAAGGAGTAGAAGAGACTGGTGGGGGAGATAGATTTGGATCAATTAGTATATACATTATGGGTTGGGTAGGAATTAATTTTCCCATATTATTCAACCTTTTATCTAAGTCATCTCCAAATGTTACTATGTAAGGAGCTAATATAGTGAGGGTTATAAGGGCTGACTATGAGACTTTTTGCATTATTTTAGGGATTACAAGGATTGACCTAGTCATTATATAAATGTAAATAGGTACCCTTATTATTATAATAATTGAGGTGGATAGTGGGGATGGGGCCTTTAAAGGAACTTGCACTTGAGTCATAATCAATGGGGGCATTGGAATGTTTCAAGTTGGGAAATGGAAGGAGAAGATGGAAATAAGTAACGTATGATGCCAAGAATGATGGAGTTTATGGATGTTTGGGAGAAGAGTAAGGAGTTGGAATTGGGAAAAAGGGTGTTGTTGTAAAAGGTAACTAGAAAGAGGAGGGAGTGAGGGGAGGAAATTTTATCAGTGTCTACTATTGATTCCACTTTAGGATCATTTCTAGGCTAATGTTGATGTTAAACTTCAGAGTCTAGGTGGCCTAGGGTCAAGTTGCTTATTATGGAGCTACCTCTACTTAGGATTCTTTTCATCAAGTAAAAAAATTTTGATTTGGATGGGGATGAATTCATTGAGTGATCAAAGGTGGATGAGGTAGATCTATGGTAGGGGTAGCCATTAGTCATGGGGGAGAAGGTAGTAAAATCCCCTAAAATATTTTTCTAGAAATTGTGGGGGGAGTTGGTGTGACATCCCATGAAGATTGAACAAATGTACAGGGAGTCAAAGAGGGCCTACAGAACTAGAACTTCTTACCATTCTCATTACTATAGGATTTGATCCTTTTAATCACGTCTTATTCATCCACAACATTTATATTTAAATCATCATCTATTATCAGGTGTCCATACTTGAGGTTGAGTCAAACTGGGTAATTTTATAAATAGGATTCAATCATGACCTATGGGTTTTAGTCATATGGCTTAGATCTTCCCAATTATAAAGATTCCCTAGCCACCTCCATATTTTGGAGGGAAGGGAAAAAGTAGTACACATGATGCCTAATGATGATTTAGATAGGTAGACATCCCTTCTAATGGTGACTGATATAATGTTTGAAAATGCCTTTCACTTATTAGTAAGTGGTTTTTACCTCCATAAGATAATCTAGGATGTGATATGGTAAGTAAAAGGATTCCTTAAAGATACCTACAACTTGAATGATTGTGTCCTCCCAAAGATACCATTAGTATTTGATGGGATCCTATAAATCACTAATTTCTTGTGATAAGTAATGCATAGGGACCTTGTTGATGACATTATATATCACTGGGTAGAAACAATCACAAAGTCTTGAAAGTTATTTATGTATTTATGGCCATATAGTTATCATAAAACTACATGGACCATATGACCATATATAAACCATGTAGGAAAGGAAAAGGGATTGAAATTGAGTGTCCCATAGACCATTTATATGAGATAGCTCATCATGTAAAAATTTCCCATTTCCCATGCATCTGCTATGGATTTTACCATGTATAAATTGACCATGCCTCATAGTTTTGGTTTGGGAGCCATCAAGGAAATTATTAAGTAGGGGAACCCATTGTTCATTGACATAAATGTAGTTTAGGGACCTAAAGACCTAGTTTAATATGATCATTCTAATCCAGACCCCTTCTTTGAAGGTGAAAACTATGTATGTCTTGACATCCTCTTTATCAACACATTTATGATTAAATGTATACACCTAATCATGGAGGATGTCATACATTTGGAATATTTTGGTCTCAGTCTTCAACACTACTAAGTCATATGAAAAAATGGGGTTTTGGAAATTGTAGTGAGGTTTATAAGCCATTCCCAAGATGTTGGAAACATAGTACTAAGAGACACTTGAGAAGACCTAGTCATGAATTCCATCATGAACCCACCTAAAAGTGAGAAGAAGACTTCTAAACAATTTAGTACAAGGGAAGACTTTAATATTAGTCATGGCTTAGTGTAGGCCACACTTCTATTATTCTCACAAGGCATATTAAAACTTAGCTTCATCATTATCATCAATAACTGATTATTTAGGCACCATGTTGATGGCATTGAATACTTTGTTATAGTCTTAAATTGAGTCAAACCATCTAGGAATAGAGTATCCCTATACTCAGGTTTGGCCTTGGGGTTCAAATAAAAAATGTCCATTACTATGGGTGTTGGGATTATTTATGATCCAAATTAATTTATTAGTTTGTTAAGTTTTGTCTATATGGGTTAGTTTCACCTATTGGTTACTTTTGTAACCAAATTCTTCCTTTCATAATATTTTTAAGCTTACATTGCACAAAAATCAAGATGTTGATTTGCATTGAATATATTTTCTCAAGTTATTGTCTCATTTTTTAGGCCAATAGTGGTATTAGATATATGAAAATAAATTTGTGAAGAAGGAAGCCATATTTCTTTGGAGGAGGAGATAAGATACTGTAATAAATACTATATTCATAAGACATAGATAGAGGTAAATGAAAGGTCACTATAACATAAACTAAAGTTTTAATTATGAAAAGGAAAGATTCAAAGGGAATAATTTGCAAACAATCTATTATACATCATGAAGATCAAATTGAATCACTTGTATATAAATTCTATGCTCCCAACAAGTGTGTTGGAAAAATATTTCACAATAAGAATCCTAAGCATTCTTCCACTTTTACAATGCACCTATACAGTAGTGCCTAGATGACTAAGAAACAAATTAAATGATGACATAAACTAAAGGAGAGAAGTAAATGCACTAGATCAATTCATCTCCAGGTAAACAGAGTTGGTAATTTTTAATTTAGACCTGGTATAATACTTGAACCTATGAAGAAAATAACTCTATATATTCTACACATAATTATATCCAATGCAAATCAAAGAGTCTTGGATGTAACATTTTAAGTGGCCCCACCAAGTGAAACATGTAAAGTGATTAGGAAGGTGAAAAGTTTTTTTACCTATTTAAAATCTTCCATTTTTTATCCATGAACCTTTCATCAAATAAAAAAATCTTCCATTTAATTTTAATACCCATTATAATCAAGTTGGTATTATTTATTTACAAATATTTTCCATAAGGGAGGTTGAGGTTTCAAAAACCCATTGATGTATTTTTGATCAAAATTTATTTTTTTGATCTTATTTTTTGTATAAATAGAATTATAAAGATAAAACAAGAAATGAAAGAATAAGTTGTAATGGATAAATAAGGTGTAATAGGAGTTATACATTGTAATATTTTTATAAGTCCCAAGAATCTCTTGTAATTGGAATCTATTTTGAAGGTAAAGGCAAAACATTGATAACATTCCTTATTTTTTGATTTCGTACCTTGGCTAAAATTATGAGCTTAATTTATATAAAATGGATTCTTAACTCCTAAAAATTATAAGGAATGGTAAATAATCATAGAAAACACAATAATTTTTAACCACTTGTGGTAATTAGTTGAAAACAACCAAAATTTCCCACTAATTCCACAAAGATTACATAATTTCATAGATGTGACAAGTGTGCCCTTGTTTTATTGAAATCAACTTACAATGCACAAGTTATAATTCATATAGAGGCCATCAAGTTTGAAGCTTGGAAAACATGAAAAGATCTAAAAGAATTATATGATAAATAACCTAACTATAAGAAAATTGACCTTATTATGAAGTTTTTCAACACTAAACTAACATATGATGAAGATGTTTTAGAATATGTGTCAATATTTAAGAATTTGAAACAAGAATATGGCACTACTAGTGGGAATATTGATGATGAAATTCTCATTTATTTTGTTTTTAATTCCCTTATCCCTAGATTTAGGAAGTTTCTAAAAACTTTACATCTTAGTGATAATCTTAACAAATCTACTTTTGATTCCATTTATGAGTTGTTTACTCAACATTAGCGATAATATGCAAAGAAGAAAGAAAAATTTACCGAAGAATCCTACTATACCAAAATAAGTAATCCATTATATAATAATAATAATATAAAACATTTATTAAAGCACTTTTAGTGACATAAACATGTTTGAGGTACACTTCTAAACATAATCATCATTTTAGACATAGGGATCATTCTGGTTCTCTAAAGCATAGACATCATTCTAGTTCTTCAAAGAATAGACATCACTGTAGTTCTTAGAATTATGAGCATTACCATAAACATTCATATGGACACAAGCACATGCATTCTTCTTCATGTGGCTATTCTTCCTCTAGTTCTAGTGGATGTGAGACACCATGATATAATTATGGTGGCATAGGACACCTATCTATAGATTACCCCTCCAAAAGGAGGTCCTCTCAACATCAATAGAATGTAAAAGTACACTTTATTGGTCACTCTAGTCACTCTTCTAGTTCTTCTTCTAGCTATTCTTCTACATATTCTTGTGATGGATGGGATGAATGTGAAGTTTCTTTCTCTATAGATGTTGACTATATATTATGAGATGATAATACACCCATCTTGTTCAAGCTATTAGGCTCAAAATTGAGATTTGATGTAGAAGCATTTTTTGGCTTGTGTACTTTGATTTCATAGATCTAGTGTTGATATGATCTTTGATGTGGAGTGTTTTAGTGTTTTATACTTGGTTTATTTGTTGTATGGATTCTCAACTCTCACCTGATAGGGGGAAAATATATTACATATTATTTTTTAATTAATCATCAATGGTTATGGTACAAGTCATCATTGAGTTGCTAGTATTATTAGTACTAAGCAAAGGCCTCTAAGAGATGTTGGAAATTATTGGGAATCAGTTTGAGATGTGTCATACATAATATAGTGGAAATCACTTTTTGGATGGAGTCTATGTGAGGATCAATGTAGTTGGAAAAGACAGGATCTTGTTCTACTTTAGTGTAGGGATGATCAGGGCATTGATCAGTCTAGGATGCATAGTGTCCCAGTTATAGTTGCAGTAGAGTCTACTTGAATGAATAATAGTTCATTTCTTTAGTATTTTTATATCCCTTTGGATCAAGGGGGAGTTTTTAGGATAATTTAAGATTCAAAGTAACTTATTAGTTTGTTATGTTTTGTTTATACATGTTAGTTTCACCCGTTAGTTGGTTTTATAATGTACTTCTTCCTTCCATAAGCTTTTTAAGCTTATATTGTATAAAAATAAATATGTTGATTTACATTGAGTATATTTTCTCAAGTTATTCTCTCATTTTTTAAGATAATAATGGGATAGAATTTGGAGAAAATATTATGTTTAAAGAGAAGGTAATGAAAGTAGTAAGTGGGATAAGAAAGTAAGGAGGCCAAATTTGGTAGATTGGAGACAAAAACTAATGAAATTTCCATCAGACACTTATATAAACTCAAATTCATCCCCCTATATTAATGGCATTTGGTAGCTCATCTATTATGGATTCAAATTCGAGTGGGTTTGCAAATCCTTGACTTAATTTCCTAATCTAGATTTAAATTTTGATTATATGATTACACACTATTTACTAGATATAGTAAAGGTGATGTGACATTTTAACTTGCCAAATTAGGGTCGAGTTCCTCACCTCATCAATGTTTATAGTGGGGTAGGTACACAACAACCACATACTTATAGTTTCTCAATAGCTTTGAGTCTGTACCACTTATCACATCATAAATAGTCTTCAAGTTAATAGTTGAGACCCAAGTACTACTCAACACATCATTACTATATATTTAAAGAGGGAGATGAGATGTTAATTGGTGACATTAGTCATCTTATGATTAGTCCATGCATTTATATTTATATTTTGTCATATCCATCTAAGGTCATTTAAGAGGCCTAGCTACTATAATTTTAAGTTATGCCATGTGTCATGCCATCATACATCAAGCTATCTGAGATTATGACATCCTTATCAAATAGGGAGATTGAATTTTATGATTACAAGCTATGTGGTAGTCCCAAACTACATCAGGCTCTCTTGGGTTATGACATGTGTGTCAGGAGTAGGATACTAACCACTCTATGACTATTTGATGTGGTATTTATGAATTAGACTAGGCTCTCATAAGATCTATCATCTCTATTAGGTCTAGGAGATTGACCATTATGATTTTATCATGGGGTGATTGGTTGGAGCATTGATTGTGTCTGACTTGGGGCTACATGGTGATTATTGATTACATAGGAATCTCTTAGGTTCTAACATCTCTATCAAACCAATAAAATTGATGCATCTAGTAATGATCTTCATGGTGCTTACCAATTACATGAATCCCTCCCAAGATCTGACATCTCTATCATACTAGGAGGCTAAAAATTATAACAATGTCCATATAGCACTTTATTATTATGAAACCTCTGACTATCCCTTAGTCACATATCTCTAAGTTGCATATCATTGAGACTTTGACATGTTGAAGACCCTATGAAAACAAAAAAATGACTATGTGAAATCTAAAAGATGAATTATCAATTTACTACATACCTTGTTATCAACTAGTATCTATAATGCCACATAAGACTCTAGGGTTAGATACACTAAGAATAGGATTGAGACTCTAGGAGCCTTTGAGTAAGGGCAAACTTGGAAAATTAGGATGTTTAAAATATTCAAGGCAAGATTGCCCATCTTAGTCATAGAATATAGATGGGATTTACCTTTGTCTCTTTCATAAACCGATGAGGCCTACTATTTGGATCCATTGATAATCATCCACATCATTTATTTTGGGATGAAAAGAAATAAACAAGGTGACATGGGATTTTAGAGACTTGGTGCAAGCAAAGATAAAAAAAATACAAGAATGGGTCCAATAATTTTGGTTACAATATTTTATAACATAGGTCTCCCATTTATATTGAAAACGGGATGCCTTGGTCATAATAATACCTTATTTTCATTATCATTACAATATCTAGCATAGTTGTACTTCCTATTTTTTTATCATATCTCAACATAATAAATTCAGTGTATGTTTATTTGAGTTTGAAAATTAATTGGCCTACTATAGATCTATTTATCACCCTAGTTCTTACTCACTTATATATTCTTAACTCTATCCCCAACTTATATAAAATTAGAGTTAAAAACTTTAACTATAATGATAGCTCTTATGAGTTTTTAAAATACCAAAACATAATTTATATGAAAAAAAAATGCAATAGAAAACAAATGAAAAAAAATATTTTGGTGAAAATGAGACAAAAACCAAATATCAATCCTTGAAATCAAAGATAATTTATCTTTAGTGTTTGATTATAATGAATTTTGAAACCATAGAACAATGATTGAAAAGGAAATGCAAAAATCCTAATAAAATATATGGGTTCACCATTATGATTTACCCTATTTTTTATAAAACAAAATACATGTTTAGTGTAATTATTGGTGTAAAACTAGAGAACATAAAAATTCTAAATATCTAAAATAATTAAAAATTATGATTTTGAGAAATGTTAAATATGGAAAGCTGTTTTTTTTAGAAAATACTAAGAAGAAAATAACTTAGCAAAAATTGAGATTTTAGTTGACGGTTCTAGATGTCTAAAAGTTGAAACAAATAAAAGAGGTGACTACACATGCTTATAATAAACAATAATATTTAAAAATACTTTTGGATAAGGCCAATGTAAGTGGATAGGAACATAATCCATTTGTGTCCACTGACTATGGACTTGTCCCAATTGAATAACAAAGACATACAAAGAAGGAATTTTTTTAATTATGAAATATCAAAGGTAGAATATCATAAATTTTTTGGAAGTGGCCATTGTATGTGGACAACAATTCAATTTACTTGAGTCTATTGACTACAAAACTATCTTGGTTGACTATGAAAAAACTAATCTTGTTTCATCACACATGCATACATTAATTAGGGATATTGATACATTTTTAGATCCATAATATCATGAAAAGTACATGTAATTAAAAAATCATAGTTTCATGCACACAAACCAAAATTATATCAAATTCTGAGGGGGACGGGTTAGGGAAAATGTATTGATTTTAACTAACCTTGGTGAATCCCCATTTAATTACAAAGGACTATACTACATTTACAATACTATAAAGTGGGATCAAACTCAAATTAATTTCTCATACTTACATGTCTATGGGAAAATATGAGTTAAAATTTAGATGATACTTCTCCTATTTCACCCTTTGCCCAAGCATGGTAATGGTAATTTATCATTTCAAAATATTAAATATATATTTTTAAAAAAATGTAGATTGAACGTGAAAATATTTCATTATATATTGAGAGTGATGCGAGTTGTCCATAGTATCTTAGAGTGACATTGTATTTATAGTGGTTTTGGTTTTGAATTTTAAAACCTATTGACATGAAAAATACAATCCATGATAAGGTCCAATCTAAAAAATTAACAATTAAGTAAAATTTGATTTTAAATAATTTCCAAAAATTATGTGTAGATACGTTTGTGCTTCATGGATAGGGACACATGCTAGTCTTGTTTAGAAAACATGGATTTGTCCAAAATGAAAACATACCAAAATTTGGGATCCACATGTTAAAATTGAAATATAAATAAGAAATAACCAACTGATAAACTATAATAAATAAGGACCCATGTAAAATGTTCCAATAGACTTCTTATTCATTTTGAATAGTCTATGTGTGTAAAATTACAATAAATGACATAAATGATATGTATGTACAAAATTTTGGTGACTAAATTTCATCGCCACCCCTAACACCATTCCCCCAATCTAGTAATGACATTTATAAAGAAAAGAACATAAAATAAAATAAAAGATGAATGTACATCATAGACTTCGTCTCTTGCTTCAAAATTTTGATTGTGTACGATACATCATGTTAGAATTTGAAATAACACATGTAGTAGTTAATGTCCATATTTAAAATATGAAATATTTAATCTAAAGCTGTAAAGGTAAAAATTGAGTAAATATTAAACCTCTTTTCACAATGTTTCTTGTGGAGAATTTTCATATTATGTCAAATGGAGAGAGTATGCTTTATGTCCTACTCATTTTCTAGCTAACAAAATGAATATTCATGTGAATAGTAAAAGGAGATTAATATATCATCATGTGTGAATATGCCCATAACTCATGTAACTAAGGTAAATCTAATACAATATCATAAAATAAGAGGTTAGATAAAATTTCAACCCTGTTAAACTACTTTGGATAGAAGTTGTTTATGTTGAATATTTGGCAAAATTGAGAGTGATCTAGTCTTAATTTTTTAATTTAACTAATAAGTCTGATAATTTTCAAACATTATTTAATTAATCACATAAATTATTCTAATTACTCCATGCATTAATCCACCAAAAAATATGGAATGATGATTGGTTCACTAGAAGTTATGTCAAGGCCATTGAGTGTCACTAGAC
This sequence comes from Torreya grandis, assembly GCA_037957365.1. Lineage (NCBI taxonomy): Eukaryota > Viridiplantae > Streptophyta > Pinopsida > Cupressales > Taxaceae > Torreya > Torreya grandis. The sequence goes on from JARHVA010011030.1 coordinate 64,302, forward strand.
TTGAATGTACATCACCCTAATAAAATATGAAACCATACAATGGGTTTTATAGAAGTAATTACATGGATTTTAAACATCATTTAACCTAAAACCACATTAACCATAACATATTCAAATCAAAACAATATAGTTAGATATATAATTGATTTTTTAATGATTGAATGAGAATTAAGAATATTCAAGGCCCCATCATTATGACATTGATCATAGATTTTGATTTGAAATGACTATTTTTTCCCTTGAAATTTTCAAATTTGAACTTTTAAATGTATAACCTTAGTTTTTTTGAAAATTTGTATAAACAAGGAACATGACATTAAAAAGTTTCCTAAATGATATAGAATGTCAAACACCTATATGCTCAATTTCCAATGTATTTTCAATCTCTAATTTTGATCTTGCAATTATTTGTATATGCCCATGCATATGCATTAAAGTGTGCATTAATATGTAATTTTAGTCTTTTCAAATTGATTGTATATGCATGACATATGTCCCCATAATTAATATTAATGTGTCAATTTCTATCTTGTCCTTCATTTTAAAATTAATTTGAGTCTTTGAAAATGTGTAGTCTATTATATAATCTTATTTTTCATTGTTTGAAATAGGTATTATATATTTTTTTATTCACATGCCCCAATATTCATATTGATGGGAATGTTCTTGTCAAAAAATTATCACAAATTTTTAGTATAT
>JARHVA010011030.1:70000-101365 GCA_037957365.1 Torreya grandis
AAAGTGATTTACCAAAATTGGATAGATAGGTAAACTAACCATAATTTTGATAAATTTAATAGAATAAAGTAGAATGATTGAAATTTACCTATGATAAAAATAAATGAAAGCAAACACTGAACTTGAAAAAGTGTCATTGATTGAGATAAGAATAATATGAAATGAAATGAAAAACTTAGTTTTTTATGTTTCAGATTTGATTATGTTTATTGATAGAAGTCTGAATTATAAGAATAGGAGTAGGTTTTACAAGTGCCCAAAAGTTGGAAATAAAACTAAAGGAGGTTAGGATTTACCCATTTTTTAAGTATTGACATCCACTACTGGCATGAACTAGTTGATCCTAATTTTTAGATAAACAATAACTTAGATTATGATCACTTGTGACAACTTTTGTTAGGTCTTTATGGACATATTTGAAAAGTGTGAATTTTAGGGTCTAAAATGTCCATATAAATTTTTAGAGGTGTTTTTATAATTTTAAAAATTCATGTAGGTATTATATAACCATTTATAAAATAAATATGACCATAAAAATTTTTAAGATAGGGTGAGGTGATGAAAAAGTGTTGATTAAGTACACAAGTTAATTAAAATGAAATAGGGAAAAAACTAACATAATCAAGTATTTATGACTAGATTTAGGTTTATACATTATGAAATCATGTAAAAGTAGTTAATAATCATATGTTATATAATAAACTCCAAAAAATTAAGAATCTCCACAAACTCACAAACACAGTAATAAAAATTCCATATAAGAAGGCCAAGGGCCACATGCAACGGAAATGTTGAAATGTATCAAAAGTAAGGATTTTTACATATAAGGACATGAATGATGTCACAAAAAAGGGACATGTTCAAATGTTTCACATAACATAAATCCAAGTGTTAAAATCAAAAGATGTATTCAAATGTCACACATACCAAAAAATATCTCATTAAGATGTTCGGGCCACATAGAATAGACATGCAAGATGTTACCTAATATATACAGCTAACAACACTAATGAAACATATAATCATAAATATAATCTAAACCATGTATATGTAATGTGATTATATCCTATAGAATAACATATCCACATACATAATTATAAATAGAGATGTTAATAGGAAAATTGTAAATAGTATAAATATTAATAATATAGGAGTCATATAATGATAACACCTATAAATATGGATTATATTCCCCCATGTTTTTAAGGAAACTGGGTAGATAAAATTACAACACTTTAATCCATGAAAAAGTATTTTTATCTTGCATGACACTCATGAATATTAGTGAAATGCACATGTAGATCTTACATGTGTGTATGTTTCAAGAGAAGGTGGTCATATGGGTTTGTTTATTATTGTGCCTATTTTATTTTAGATAAGTTTTAGGTCAAGCACTGAAGTGTGACAAAAGATATGTATGTTCAAATTTGGCCTCTCAGACAAGTTTTTAACATAGTTGGCTCTATGGCAGAAAAATCTAAGTGAGCATTTTAATGTCATTATATCTCACATGTGTGAGGGTTACAAGAGTATATTTTTATATTATTGGATTTTATATGTGAGGAGATAAAATTTGAGAACTTGAGAGTGAGGGAACCAAAAGATATGACTATGCAAAATTGGCCTTCTAGGAAAATAAGCAAGGTTCCCATAGTCAAATTTAAATAAGGTAAAGATCAAGCTTCTTCCAATGATAAATGATAAGTATTTGATGATATATATAGATATAAATGGTGTGATTTAAATTCAAGAGGTAAAACTGACATTTTTATAGCATTGCTAAAGTGAGGTCAATAATGAAGAGATTGATGGAGAACTTGAGGTCAAAGTTGCTAGAGTACATAAGATGAGATCAACATGTTCAAGGTTTAACATTTTCCATTGGTACACTATTTGTTAAATGTCAAGATTCATATAATAAGATATATATTACATGTTAAATCTGATTATTGAGGACTCAAGATGATAGCATGATGTTAAAGGTTTAACTATGACCATTTGCATTTGAATATTTGAATTTGCAAAGGAAAAAATAGTGCTTTGTATTTTGGATATAACTTTATATCTATGTAGAATTTTATCATGGTGTAACAATTGAACTTGTACAGAACACAAAGGATCATTTAAAAATATAAATGTGTGTATAGTCAAAGTTATGGAGGTTAAAATTTGACTATGTGTTTAACTATATTTTGAAAGTAACCTAAGAAGGGTATTTGAGCTCATTTTGATGCTATTTTGATATCTCATGATGAATTAGATATTGAATCATGTTTTAGAATCCATAAAGATCATTTATGTGCATTATTAAGGTTTTGAATTTTTTATAGAGTATGAATAAATCTTAAGAAGTTGAATGTGTATTTGTTTTTGATGCTCATATGCACCAGGTCAGTGTTTGAGTTATTTCAGTGTATGCAAAAGTGAGTAAAGTTGACTATGATCATTTGATAATGTAAAAATGGTCATGTGGAGTGTACATATGAAATTTAAATATGTTATACATTATTTTTTTTATATTAAATATTAAATGGGTGAATAGGTCTCTATGAGACCTATAAAGGATACAAGGGCCTATTTAATAGGTGTAGCTGCTTAAGGGTGACCTATAGATACTATGGAAAACATAAGAATTTTATATTGAGTTATGTATTTGTAATATATATGCCTTAATGTTCAAATTATGTCTAATTTGTAACCAAGATGTTGATAATCATGATAACTCTATAAATGGTGAAACCAAATGTGTTGGTTTCTAGACTTGGTAAGAGACTAGAGAGAGGCTTGTATGTGTGAATTGTGGAGTGAAGGAAAGGGTGGGTGATTAATATATGATTTAAAGAGCATAATATATTTATAATTATTCGTGTGACCTATAGGTCATAATTTTGCTGGTAGAATAGTACTCTTTCAAATTGAGTTTGAGTGAAGGTGAAGAGTGATAATTAGAGGTCCATCATAAGATGTTGAAGACATCAGTTCATAAGTGGATTTGTTCATAGGTTTTGTTGTGGTAGATCAACATATAGGATGTTTTATCATTATTGTAAGGTGAAACTTGCTAAAGTTCTAGTTTGTTACAACTTAACTAGATAGGTGTGGTAGAACCTTGTGGAATTGTAGTCTCACTTTATAAGGGATTGTAATTCCTTGATTAGTTGAAGCTAGTCTAAATTGGTTACTGTTATTATAATAAAATAGTTTAATTTTAGGTTTTAATGGGTTTTATCCCCCAAGATGGTTTCCCACATATGTCTTGTGTTATGTGATTGATCTTACATTGTCTTTCTTGCTCATTGCTATGAATGATGTGTATACTTCATGAATGATTATGGTAATTGATTAAGAACTTGAAAGTGATTGAAACTGAAGTTGGATTATTTTGGATAACTGATTCAACCGTATCAATTATTTCACCTCTAATAATTTTTATCAAAGTAGGTATTTTGGTAAAGGATTGATAACTTGAAGGTGATCCAAGGTACAATATGTGTAGTCATAAAGGAGGTTTATCTACTAATCAAGATTTGATTTTTAATATATCTATTTATTCTTTTGGAGTTCAAGGATGAGGACATACATTATGTCCCTTGGGTTTTATGTATGGTAATCTATTATGGATGGTTATGTTTCTTCTACTACTCCTCCCTCTAGTGCTATACATAAGAAGATGTTTGAGAATCATTCTAAGGAAATGAATGTCATCACCTATGTTCTTACAAAGACTAAATTCACCAAAGTAATCCATTGTAAATATGCTAAATATATATGGGATAAAATTTAGATAATTTATGAAGGAGATTCAAAGGTAAATTTTATTGAGTTAAAGACTCATAGAAGGAAATTTGAAAGTCTCAAGATGAAGGAAGAGGATTATGTGGCATCTTTTCTACAAAGAGTTGATGACACTGTAAACATCATAAAAGGTCTTGGAGAGAACCTTGAAGAGGCTTGTAGTAATAAGGTCTTTGTCTCTCAAGTTTTATCCAAAAGTATCTTCCACATAAGAAATTCATGATCTTACTAATTTGAATATAGATCAATTACATGACACCCGTACTACCTATGAGATGAGAGGAAATGAGGATATGCCACCAAGAAGGAAGAAAAATTCAAGATATATACAAAACCTAAGATGAAGTTCCAAGGTAAGAGACTAAAGATAATGACATATTTGATATTTATGAGGATGAACTAATTACTTTGATTACTAGTAAATTGAACACATGCTCATGGAAGTATAAGGGTAAACTACGCTTCAAATGTTTCAATTGTGGAGAGATAGGACATTTTTCTCATAAGTGCCCTAATAAGCATGATAATAATGGTGATGAAGATCATGATGATGGACAAGATGAATAAAAGAAGACATAGACAAAGAAAGGATTTATAAAGTACATCAACAAGATTTCCTTAAAGAAAAAGAAGGATCTCTACACCAAGGAAGATTATAGCTTCTCAAATGAGAGTGAAGATAGTGACTCAAAGTATGATCATGAAGATGATGGTCCTATTAAAGATGAATCCTTATTCATGGATAAGGAAGGAAGTTTCTCATATTAAAAGGAGTCTAATTGGAGTGATTCAGATCATGTTGAATATGATATGGACTATGAGACTACATTGACAAATGCTCTTGAAGAATTGAAGATTGAGAAGAAGATCAATAAGAAGATGAAATCTAAACTCAAGGACTATGAGGATAAATTTAGTGTATTTGAGGAAATATTTGTTCAATACTATATAGATCATAAAGGTGATGCCATGTTTATTAATTCTAAGTTGGAATCTATGTCTACAAGTCTAATATCCAAAGAAGAAGAATGCTCAAGGTATGTTTCTAAAAATGAGTCTTTAAAATCTGAGTTAGAGAAGACATCTATTAAGGTGAAGAAATTTATGAGATTTTGAAAGAGATCATGTGATCTATACAATATTTTGAGAGGTCAAAAACATGCTAGTGAGATAACTAGTCTTGGATATGAATAAAAAGAAAATAATGTAACTCAAGACAAGATGAAAACGTATGTGAACTAGGACAATAATACTTTGAAGATAAATCATCAAATAAAGATTGAAGGTGCTAGAAAGATGAATGAAAATTACATTAGATAGCTAAATTCCATGAGGTATGCATGTTTCAATGGTTACTATTTCACATGTAATCAATTTTGGCATAAAGCTAGAGAATGTAAGAGACTTGTTAGGAATGAGTTTGCATGGAACTATGATGGGGGTCATTAGACAAAAGGTATGAATAGAGTTAAGTTATTTACTTATCATGATATAGGACATATTATAAATTTATATCCAAATAAGGTAAGGAAAGATATGTTTCTTATGAAAGGTATAGTGTGCTTTAAGTGTCAACAGAGAGGTCACATTACTAGATTCTACAAACAAAGGCCATCAAGTCAAAATGATTTCAATCAATCTCGTAGAGTGAAAATAAGAAGCTAAGTTAAAACATGGAAGCCAAAGGTGAAAATTATGAGTCATGATGAGTCTGTAGGTCTAAGTAATCTTTTTTCTATGGTGTAGAAGGATATAAAAGTTAAAGAGTGCTAAGAGGTCTCATTGTCTGCTCATGTTGAGAATGAAGAGATCAATCTCAAGGAGAATACCAAGATACTAGTTAAGGATATTTTTGAGGTGTGTATGGATCCAAGTGAACATATTATTTTTATTTAGAATTTATCATGCAAATAACATCATTTATATGTGCCTAGTGATGAGGTTCCAAATTGTAAGGTGGATTCTTTGGATGAAAAGGTATGCCATGAATCTTTGTTGTCTCCATGTATTGTCAATTAAATCTTAGAAGATAAGGAGAATGTTGTGATGGTTAATCATGTTTCTTCTCTTAAGCCTAAAAAGAAGAATAACTACAAATATTATATGACCAAGGATAAGAATGAATATGAGGAGTTTTAGGAAACTCCTAGTTTCACATTATTCTAGGATATTGTGAAGTAAGGTGTCTCTACCTATGCTTCTTAAGAGACATATTTTATTATAAAAAATAAATTTTGCATGCTCAAGATTATAATTCCAACTAGAGAAGGTTTTTGGTTAAGGGGGAGCAACAAGATCATGAGCTTCTTCTAAAGATTTGTGTAAGAGCTATAATATATGATCATAATGGGTATTTCTAGATGACATAATAAGTTTGTTGAAATGTCAAGAAGTTTTTACTGATCAAAATTTTTTGTGCACTTATTTTTGATGTGATTTAGGTGTTCTTGTGGTCTAAAAGTATTTTGAAGGAAAATTGAATTTTTCTTTAGTGCTTTCAATTTTTTTAGTTTTTGGTTTAAAGACAAACAGATCTAATATGGGTTATATTAATTAAATGTTCCCAAAGGTATGGATGATCAATTTTTGGCCCAAAAATGTGTAATTACTATCTCCAGGTGTATAATAATTTTTAGAGGTGGATGTTGAATAGAAGGAAGTTCGTTGACTCTTTTTATTTTGATATTATAGGGTTTTTAGTTCTACTAAAAAAGTGGTTTACCTTATGAATCGAGTTATGAGGATTCTTAATATTTTTAATGGGCTGAATGGGTTGTCAAATAATTCTTAAAAAAGATCTAAAGGTTTTTGTATTTCAATTTATTCAAGTTTTTGTCAAGATGGAGGCTTAATTGGTAGGTTGGTTTGTTAAGGAAGTATAATTGCATAAGATGAGATAGGTGATGAAAATTGGTGTTATTGAGGGGGAATATAAAAGTGATCCATATATTGAATTTTAGGTCTTGATATTATGTCTACGAAAATTTGTGGGCTCTTCAAGTTGTAGGTAGGGCTACAAGGAGACTAGATAGGCCTAGTGTGAAGAAGAGTGATTTTTGCTCAGTTTATCCAAAAGATAAAGGTATTTTTGTTTCATGGAGAGTTATAAGGTTGGTTGAGAGAGTTTTTATTATTATTTTAGTGGCATGGAGTTATATTGATGATCATTTTGGTAGCTTGAGGAAGAAGGCTTGGTTGAAGAGAGTGTTGGTATGAAGCAAGAGAAAGTTTGTCAAGGCAAGAAGAGGTAGGTTCAAGGTAAGGGGAAGTTTGTATCATATTTTAAAAAAAATTCATATCCTATTTTTAGTAATTTTAGGTCCTCAATATTAGTTAGTGCCCAGTTTGTCATTGTGTCAAAGGGGGAGAAAGTTCTTATTGTGAGTGTGTTTGAAGAGAGAGAAGAAAGGTGAGCTATATTTTGCTATATCATGGTTGTTGATATCAATGACAAAGGGGGAGATTGTTGTATATTTGTCAATTATGTCATGGTGATGTCATGGATGTATATTGATGAGTGGATGAAGTTATTTTTTAGTCTATGTGATAATGACAAAGTGTGTAACGTGTGTGTCTTAGTATGCTTTAAGAAGGTTTAGTTGATCTTTAGAGTTTGCATGGTTTAAGATGTTCAGGAATGAGAATGGATTATTAATCATGTGAAAGAGTTCCATAACATTTTTTATAATATTTTATATCTTGTATTCATAGGTGTAATTCATTTGGTAGTCTATAGTTTTCATTTAGACATTTTAGGTCAAATGGTAAAAAATCTAAGTAAGCAGTTTGTTGACATCACCATTACCACATATGGATAAGTCAAGGGGATTTGGTCATACGGTTTTTATAAAATTAGTACCTATTTTATTTTCACTAAATTTTATATGATTTTATAAAGTACATAAAAATATATGTAATTTCAAATTTGGGCTCTTAGGGAGTTTGACAGTGTTTTCCCATAGCCAAATTTGCATGATGCAAGAAAGAGCCAAGTAAGTAGTTTGGTGATGGTAAATCTCATATGTGTATAAATTTTAGGAGAATTTTATCATATGGGTTTATTTAGTTTTTTTTCTTAGTTTATTTACTCTAACTTTTAGGTTAAGCACTGACGTGCGATAAAAGATATGCATGTTCAAAGTTGGCTTCCCAAATAAGTTTTTAACATAGTTGGCTCTGTGTTAGAAAAATTTGAGTGAGCATTTTAATGTCATTATATCTCACACATTTGAGGGTTACAAGATCATATTTTTATATTTTTGGATTATACTATGTGAGGATATCATATGGTCTAAATTTTAGAACTTGCGAGTGAGCGAAACAAAGGATATGATTGTGCATAGTTGGCCTTCTAAGCAAATAAAAAAGGTTCCCATACTTAGTCAAATTTGCACAAGGTAAAGATCAAGATTCTTCCAAGGATCAATAGTGAGTAGGTGATCATATATATAGGGATAAATGGTGTGTTTTAAATCAAGGAGGTCAAAGTGATATTTCTCTAGCATTGTTAAAGTGAGGACAATATCAAATAGATTGATGAAGAATATAAGGTCAAAGTTATTAGAGTGCACAAGGTGAGGTCAACATGTTGAAGGTTTAACATTTGGTATTGGTGAAATATGTGTTATATGTTGATATTTGTATAACAAGATTGATAATGAATGTTTAATTTTATCAGTGAGGACTCAAGATGATAACATGGTGTTCAAGGTTTAACTATGACCATTTGCATTTGAATATTTAAATTTGTAATGGAAAAAATAGTGCTTTGTATTATAAATATAACTTTATATCTATGAATAATTTACTCATGGTGTAAAATGTAAACTTGTAGATAACTCCAAAATACATCTATAAATATAAATTTTAAGATATAAAAGTGTGTACCATAAAATTTATTAATGTTCAAAGTCAATTTTGTGTTTGACTATATTTTTCAAGTAACCCAAGAAGGGTATTTGAGATCATTTTGATGTTGTTTTGATATCTCATGATTAACTAACTACTGGATAATGTTTTATAATACATGAGGATCATATATGTGTGCATTATGAATTTTTTACCATTTGTATACAATATGAAAAAAATATTAATAAGTTGACTATGTATTCATTCATGATGTTCTTATGCACCCGATCAATGTTTGAGTTATTTGATCATATGCAGAAGTGAGAAAAGTTGAATTTGATCATTTTATCATGTCAAAATGGTCATGTGTAATGAACCTATTCAATTTAAATATGTTTTATGTTCTTTTTTTGAGTGATGAAAATATAAATGGTTTAATAGGTCTCCATCTGATCTATAAGGGATAGAAAAGCCTATTTGATGGGTGTAGCTACTTAAGGGTGACCCATATATGCTATGGCCAACCTATGAAGTTTTTATTGAGATGTGTCTTCATATGATAGATTAATTTAGGGTTAGGGCATTCCTAATAGCCAATCAAGATGTTGATAATCATGATATCTCTATAAATGGTGAAACCAAATGTGTTATTTTCTAGACTTGGTGAGAGATTAGAGAGAGGTTGTATGTGTGAATTGTGGATTGAAGGAAAGGGTGGGTGCCCAGTGGATGATTTGAAGAGTAGAATAGATTGAGGAGTATTTATATGACCTAAAGGTCATAATTCTATTGGCATAATAGTACTCTTACAGATTGAGTATGAGCAAAGGTGAAGAGTGATAATCAGAGGTCCAAAAGACATCAATTCATAGGTGGATGTGCTCGTAGGTGTTGCTATGGAAGATAAAAATCTAGTGGGGTTGTATCCTCCTTGTAAGGCGAAACTTTTTAAAGGTCTAATTTTTTTTATCTTAGCTAGACAAGTGTGGTAGCACGTTATGGGATTTTATTCTTACTAAATAAGGGATTATAATTCCCTTTTTGTTGCACCTAGTCTAAATTGGTTCTTGTTATTATAGGATTGTAGTCCAATATTAGGTTCTAGTGGGTTTTTTAACCCAAGAGGGTTACCCACATATGTCTTGTGTTATGTGATTGATCTTGCATTATCTATCTTGATCATTTCTATGAATGATGTGTATTATTCATGAATGATTATGGTAATTGAATAATAACTTGAAATTGATTGAAATTGAATTTGGATTATTTGGGCTCACTAATTCACCCCCCCTCTCTCAATGATTGTAACTCTAACACAAGCAAGGGTTAAAAATTAAAACAATGTAAAGGGATATGAACAATCCCAAAAATGTGTCAATGTGAAATCTACACTTTAATTGATGACATAAATATGTATGAGCAAGATTCTCATACTATTTATGAATTTTAACTTTGAAAATCATGTAAGGGATATAATGAGTATGTAGAGGATTGATTTTACATCCTTGTTTCATTAAATTCTAACTTGTCAAAGTATGTATGAATAAAATAACTCATAAAATGAAATATTTTAGATGAATAAAATGTGGTTTACATATTAAAACTGAGTGAAATATCTAAAAATTATAAATATTAATTATTTTTGTGTTAATTTTCTAATTTATGTGTGAAAATTTGTAAAAAATGAAATCGATCAATAAAGGTCAATAGTGGCAGTCAATTCTAATATTTACTAATTGGTTTTGTCCTTTTTAAAAAAATTAATTATATCAGTAGAGACAGTGAAAATAGAGAGATAAATGGTAATTTTTGATCGAATTGATCACTATTTTGGATTGTTCAAATATGGAAAGCGAAAAAGAAGAGCACAAAAGAATAAAGTTAGTACGAACCAAGGGATCAAAATAATTGATAGAATTGATCACATACATAATAAATATAATAACATGGTGCCATACTTAAGAATCTATGTACAATTATTATTATTTTTGTAAATTTTTGAATGTTTTTAAAAATTTGAAAAATTTCAACTGAAACAAGCTAACCAATGATCCCATCAATGTGAGAATAATTTGAATCTATATAAAAAATAAATGAGTTACTTTATTTTAACTAAATGTGATATTTATGTATGTGTCAACATCAATAAATACATCACATGATGTAATAAAACTATTTAGATCACTACTAATGTAATATTGTGCAGGAGGAGTAACTTTAGGGATGCATAATGATGTGCAATCTGATTATAAATATTAATATATTGTGTCAAATGTTTTTAATATTAAGTAAAATGAATTTTTTTATGAATAAATTATTTATAATGTGTTGGATGTGATGGTATTTGTTGAGAAATAAACACCTTTTTCAGATAATCTTGCTTTTGCATTGCTTTCATTTGAGATCTTTGCACCTTTTCATCAATTGGTTGAATAAAATTGTCTGGCTTAGATGGAAAAAATTAAAATTTGATATGTTATTGTGTGTGTGTGTCTGTGTATAAATTATCTGTGTTTGTGGTTGGGGTGGAGGACTTACCATAGATTATATAAGGTACTCATATCTAGGTCATGAAACTTTAAGAACTTATTTTTAATGAATGTATTTTAGGCATCTATCTAAAGTAGAAGGTCCAACACAAACATTGTTCAACCAAGGGAATTATAATATCATCTCAAATAACCAAATTTAAGGTAGATATTGAAAAATATTAGATATTATAGTAGGGCCTACATGAAGAGACAACACCATATGTCCCAAATTGGCTTGTTGTTTTTCATTTATTGTCTTGATAGTTTTAGAATTTTCTTTTGTGTCATGTTTTGTGTAACCTAATGAATTGAGTAATGTCATTGAGCATGAAATTTCACTTGATCCATTATAAAATAACATACTTTCACTTAAAATTTTCATTTTATTGATGCTTAGTTACTTTTTTAGAATTACTTAATTTAGTGACATTTTTATCAATAAGATCTGGAATAACATGATTGAGCTTGGAACATATATTATTATAGTTACAATTTCATCTACGATAATCAAAATATGCATTTTTATCAAATTATTTACTTGTAGGTTTACTCATGTAAAATTAAAATTATGGAGGAAAAGTAATGAGATTGTACTTAAGTAAATTTTTAAATAATTTATGAGATGGTTGTGGTAAATTAGAGAATTGCCTCCTTGGTTTATTGTTAAATCATTATTTTTAGAAGGTTGCAAAATAACATTATTTTTGATCTTTGAATAATATTTTATATTTATTGGTTTAGATATTTGAGATGGTTTGCTTTGAGTATTCATTGTGGGACTTCACATAGAAACATGTACATACTTGACCTTGTTCAAAGCAATAAAATTGACTGATATTTATCTTATTTGATGAAAATTTCCCTTAAATGATCTAAATTAATTTTTTTTGAAAATCATGAAAAGGTACAAGAATTGTTTTTATGAAAATTTATTATTTCCCAAGATATTAGTCATTTTACAAAGCATGGTCTTGTAATGAAGTACATAATCACCGATATGATCATTAGTTCATTGTTTAAGCTTGGAAAGTTTTGCATAAATTATTTTCATCAATGTTAATATAAAAATACATAATAAATTGATTTAATAGTGGATTGAGTTCTTCAAAAAATTAAAAAGGTAGATCATAAAATAAACGCAAGGCATTATCTTTTAATATTATTATAATTAAATTGGTTAGCAATTTGTCATTAAACACATAATCAAAACATGCAAATATTTGAGATGTTTTTTGGGTCTCATTGACCATAATATGGTGAGATTTTAAGAGCTAAAAATAATATAGTTAAAATATATGATGGAATATCAGGTGTTAATGGATCATGAATTAAATATTGGGAATGCAATGATTGGGTATATTTTTATATACCTTGCTCTAACTGTAGCATATTAACATGTAAAATTTTAATTGTTTTCTAAAGGGATTTTGCAATAGGAAAGGTTGGTGATTTAGGATGAATAACTATAAAATATTATATAATATTCACTGTCTTAGGCATATGAATCTATTGTAAAGCATGTGTTTTACACAACTCAAAAGGTATAGATGCAATAATAGTAACAATAATAGGAGTAAAAAAATTTATGGTAGGATTTACAAGAGGTTTATAAATATAAATTTTGGATCTTAAAATATACTAGCATGATCTTGTTTCTTTTGCTCTTATCTAGATATAAATAATGAGGATTCAATCCCTTCTGGATGGGTAATAAGGTATTCACAAATGAATTTGTTTATATCAACAGGTTCAAATATATTTTTATTATATTCATGGCTAATATAAATTTATATGGTCATAATAATTCCATGAAGATGGTGTGAAGTAATTATTTTATCATATTTAATGCATACATTCTCTTGTTCATATGTCATGCTTGATTTTGATTTTTTTTGAATTAACAATGTATGTGTGTAAGCTTGTGATTTAATTCATTTAATTACATGAGTATGAAGGATTTTCATTATTAGGGGAATATAAAATGTGGTTAAAACTAAGGAAATTTGAAAAAAAAATTACTCATCTAATATATCTATATATTTTTTTATAAATGAGAGTAATAGAAAACATAAATGTAAATCCTACAAAAATGAAGAAAATGTTATGGATATTAGTAAATTATTATGAAATACAAGGTCAATAAAAGACACTTTCAGTGTCAAATATTATATCTGAGATTAAAATAAAAACTAAGTTAGAATCAAAAAATATATTTGAGGTTGAAAACAAATTCTCAAAATAATATTCTTTGTGTCGAATGTTCAAGAATTTATCCAAACCCTAGGAAAGTTTTTGAAGCAATGCTTGAATGAAAACTAGGTTCACCAATATTACTAAAGGTCATGATTAATTATCACTATTGACCCCATTTATTCAATATTTTCCTATGAAAATTATCATCTAGAAATAAAATATGAGAACATAAAGCCTTAATATTGCAAAAATTTTAAATATTTCACTCAGTTTTAGGATACAAATCACTACTTATTCATGAAAAATATTTATTTTATTGAGCTATATTGGTCATACATACTACATACTTAAAAAATTATATATTTTATGAAACAAATATTCAAAATTAGTCCTTTACATAATTATTTATTCTATTATATGATTTTAAAATTTATAACTCATACAAGGTGTGGTGATATCCTGCTCATAAATGGCCATTATAAGGTTGCATGTTTTATCCTATTTTTCATGTTTTGTCTTATATAGATTCTCATTTATTATGTTTCATGTTTGATAATATATAATATATATTATAAATTTTCATGTTTGATTCACATTAGGTTCAAAAATATGTTTTATCAAACTTGTGATTAATAGGTTAATTAACCCTAATTCTAATAAATTAAATAGAAAAAAGTAAAATGCTAGATATTGACTTAAATAATAAGAATTGAAAGTAAACACTCATTTCAAAAATGTATAATCAATTAAAATAGGACTAAATATTAAAATAAATGATAAACTGAGATGTTTCTTTTTAAGATATGACCATGTTGAATAATAGATGACTGAATCAGAGAAATAAGAGTAGATTTTATGGATGCCCATAGGCTAAAAATAAAATTTAAGGAGATCAAAAGCATACCAGTTGGGTCATAATGAATACCACTTATAACATTAACTAGTTAATCCTAAATAATTAATAAAAGTAGGAACTTAATTCATGGTCATTATGGCAACTTCAATTAGGTCTGTAAGCATATATATGAACTTTAAAAGTGTGAAGAAGAACTAAAAATATATTATACAAAGTTTAAACACTAATGGGGCTTCTAATGACTAAAAATTTACAAATATAAAAAATATTTGAGTGTAAAGGGATGAGATAAACCCAAACACCCCCATGATAACTCTTCACTACCTACATATTTAATACTGTGAAAAAGAAAATCAAGCCCACATAGTTTTACCACTTGTAATTATTTTTAAAATTATGTTAATTTGAGTATATGAATATATATAAGGATGGATTGAATAATTTTTCATGTTTTTATTTTTATCTTATAAAAAAAATTTGGACATGGCTAAGGACTACTTCAAATGATTAAAATCAGAATTTGGAAGAATAGGGAAGTTTTTCTCAAAGTATAATAGTGTAAGTATGCCTTTGTATTCAAATTTCCAAGTGGTATAATAAGTTACTTGGGTGTACCTTTATATAAATATAAAAGGGGAAAACGTAATTCTACCTATCCTAAAAATATACACCAAACTATAAGGCAGAGTTTAAATTTTAAAAGTTATTACTAAAGGGCCTAACCTCAAGATCGATGCATAGGGGTCAATATAAATAGGCACTATAGATACAACTAGTTGATCCTATCTTATAATTAAAACATGTTAACTTTGGGATTTTGAAATACCACACAAATTATTAGATGTGTCTTTATAATTTTGAACACTTTTTTAGGCATTATATAGTATTTTATAAAATAAATAGGTCCATACAAGTGCATAGGCTAGGGTGATTTGGTGAAATATTTTTGGATTAAGTATAAAAGTTAATTAAAATGAAATAGGGCCAAAATTGACATAATAAAGTATTCATGACTAGAATTAGGTGTTTATAGAAATAATGTGTATATTGAGTTGTTTAATCATAAGGATATCTAAAACCATCAAACAAGGGTAGTGTAGGCATAAATATTTTATTTATATATAGATGTTAATATATTGATCCCATAATGGGTTATATTAAGATAAAATTTTATTTTATATTCACAAAACATGATCTAGTTTGTAATGTGAGATCAAGAACATAATTTTGACAGTCACCAACATGCACCATGGATATAATATTACTAGTATGAATGGAAGATATTTGGAAAGGATCCCTCATAGGTTGTAACTAATCATATATTATAAGTATTGGTATGAAAATATCATGAGAAATGTAATTGGATAATTTAGTAATGAATTCTAAGAAAAATCATTACAAACTTGTGAATCATTACTTATCTTATCACTTTGAATTTTTATAGTAGTAGAAACATCACATTGTTCCCCATTTAATTTTATTGACTTAAAATATGAGAAAGAGTCATCATAATGATTTTTATCATTATATTTTAATTTTATGGATATAGGAATAGTATTTTGATAAAAAAAAATGCATACTATGTCATGATCATCACTTTGTAAATCAAAAGCAATAATATGAATTTTTATTTATAACTCATATTCATTTGCATCCTTATATTTTTTTATGAGAAAGGGAAGGAGTATTAGTAGATGTGCCAACATTACCTATAACTTCCAAAGGGGTATAAATGATTATCACAATCTTGTGCATCATTAAACATGTATACAATATATTTGAGATATCATATGCATTTGCATCATCTACCTTTTCTAGAGAGAGGAATTAACACATTCATTTATGCCATTTATCATTCTTAAGCAAGGATTATGCATTTGGATCCTATATTGATTAATGCAATGTAATGTGTTAAAAAAATTAAAAGGTAAAAAGGTGCACTAATTACTAATTATTCACCTTTTAATCCTTGTGAGAGATTAAGGGAAATAATATATTCATTATTAGTATGCCATTTTTGTTCTAATTTATGAAAATAAGAACACAATGGAGGAATTTATTTTGAAATTTATAGATTAGTTGGCTCATTTTACTCCTCAATATCTTATTCTCTATTATACAATTCATATTTATTTTCATAACCATAGCCATATCTATGATAATAATATTCTTAATTAAAGTTAGAAGCACCATAAATTACACAAGTGTGATCATTAGTCAATTTATTATCATAAACATAAGGTCTAGTGTTAATACAAAAGATTAGATATAAAGGATGAACACCATTGGTAATTTTTTCATTATAATACATTATTTATTTCAAATTCTAAATATATAAATTATAAGAAGCACCAAGCTTACTACTAGCAAATAATTTATCATACAAAGAATGGGAAAATGTGTGACTAGGAAAGGTGTCTTTGCTTTGTAGGCTCTCAGATATACTGATCCAAGTTTTAAATAATGAACATGACCCAAAAGGAACTAACAACAAAGTATTCCACCATTCTCACAGTTTATTTTATCCCATATCTAGGGTATGTTATGAGTAACTTTTTAGGGCTAACTAGTTAATAGTGCACTAAAATAAAAAGGGTTAAAGGTTTCCTATGGATGAAAAATAAAAATATAATAATTTTCAATATACCATGAGGTATGAAAAAACTATAATATTTATATATTTTTATATATTTTCTTAAGTATTTGGGAATTACTCCTCACAGTATGACTAAG
Organism: Torreya grandis; assembly: GCA_037957365.1. Lineage (NCBI taxonomy): Eukaryota > Viridiplantae > Streptophyta > Pinopsida > Cupressales > Taxaceae > Torreya > Torreya grandis. The sequence goes on from JARHVA010011030.1 coordinate 86,957, forward strand.
GTAAAATTGAATACAATTTTTAAAAATGACAAAACATAATTTTTAGGAAAAGAAAGGAACAAAAAATAATGGAAAACAAAAAAAATGATTATATTTTTGTGTAAATGAATTAAAAAATTCAATATTAAACACTGAGATCAAAGATAATTTATCTTTAGCATATATAAATCATCAATTCTAAAAACATAGAATAAAGATCAAAAAAAAAAAAAAAAAGTTCGAAATAAAATGTATGGGCTATAGAATAGGTTTTAACCTATTTTTTATAAAACATAATAAATGTTTAGTTGGATTATATTTTTAAAATTAGACAATATAATAATGTTAAATATTTAAAATAATTAACAATTATTATTCTTAAAAACACTAGATATGGAAAACTAATATTTTTGGAAAACACTGAGAAGACAATAAATTAAATCAAACTAATATTTTAGTTGAATTTTATGGATGTATAAAAATAAAAATTAGAAAAAAAGGTGATTGTGCATAATTAGAATTAGTAATAGAATCATAAAATACTTCTAGATAGGTCTGTTATAAGGGGACAGGGGTAAAACCATTTGTGTTCATTGATTATGGACTTATTCCAATTAACTATGACAACTGAATGACAAAGACTAATAGAGAAATTAGAATTCCAAAAATTATAGATCAGAGGTATAATCTCATAATATTACTATATGTAATTTTTTTAAGTGAGCATAAGTGAAAACTACTTGAGTCGATTCACCACATACTTGCCTTGGGTGACTATTAAGTAAAGATGACTATTTTACCACATAAAAATATATTATATAGGGGTGTTAACATATTTCTCAAATATTCATTATTTTTTAGATTATGTATAATGATGAAACACTAGTTTTTTACACACAAACCAAATTGATATGAAATGGTATTAAGGGTGTCAAATGAAAGGGATTGAGTTGGACTGAACTTGGTCAATCCTTATTGAATGATAAATTAATACACTACATTAAAAATACTTTAAAGAGGGACAAAAATAAAATGTAGTTCTTCCATTTATATATACATGTGAAATTATGATAGAAATTATAGATTATTAGTTTCTTATTTTACACTTGGCACAAGCATGACAATGACAATTCATTCTTTAAAAATCTTGGATATAACTTTATAAAATCTATAGATTTAACATAGAAATATTCTAAGATATTTTGAGAGTGAGGAGAGTCATATTTAATGTATTAAAGTATTTACATATTTATACAAGTTTTGATTTTGAATTTTAATACCTATTGGCACACAAAGTCCAACCCAAGATAAGGCCCAATGGGAAAAAAATAAGAATTAAATGAAACATGACTTGAAATAAGTTTTGAAACTTATACCCTATCATGGAATCGGCCATGGCCAGTCCTTTTCAGAAATTATAGACTTGTCTAAAAATAAAAAGGACCCAAAATGGGGATCCTCATGATTAAAATTTTAAAATAAACAACAAATAGACAAAATCAAGAATCATAATAAATAAGGACCCAATTAAAATGTGTCAATATATACCATATTCATTATGGCATGTAACAAATTTGGGTGTCTAAATTTCTCCCCCCCCCCCCCCCCCCCCTTTTATTATAGTAATGAAATTATGATAGTAAAGGAAATATATAAAACCTGAGTGTGTATGACACAATTTATCTTTTCTCATGAATTTTTTGTTGATCAAGATGCATCATGGAGAATTTCGTAGTAAAAAATTTAGTAGTTACTATCGATATTTAAAGTATGAGAGATTGAATTTAAGATTACAAATTTAAAAATTGATGAAATATTAATATGCATGCGTGTTACACTATGTTTCTTGTTGAAAATGTTTGTTCTATGCCAAATAAAGAGAGGATGATTTTGGTCCTTATTATTTATTGGCTAGTGAAATGAACAATACCTTGAGTGGTAAAGGAATAATAATATGTAATTTGGTGGCACTATTCTCATAACCATATTGACTTGAGTACCTAAGCTAGTTATGATCCAATATTCTGAGATGATATTTTGGAGAAGAATGTTACCACTTATGAGACACATTTGAGAGTAGCTACTTATGTTTAAATTTTGGAAAAATTGTGAGTGATTACTAATATTTTTTTTGAATTTAAATAAATAGGATCATTATTTATAAATATAAACTATTTTTAATCTCATGAATTAGGATAAATAATCCACGTACTAATCCCCCACAAAAGTTAAAATTATGATGGGTTTTCTAGAATTGATACCAGGACCATAGTGTATCAATATACTAAATCATACATCACCTGTAATAAAAGATCAAATCTTATAATGGGTTCAATAGAAGTAATTCCATGGTTGTTGAGTGTTAATAAACCTCAATGTACATTACACATAATATATTTGAATCACATTGTTGTAAATTAATCTAAATTCTAATTTTACATGATCGAAAGAGAATGAATAATATTCATGCCCCTATCATTACCATATTTATCATAGATTTTTATTTAAAATGAATATTTTTGCATTTGAAAATGGTAACATTGAAATTAGAAATGTGAAAACTTAATGTTTTTAAAAATGTACATGACCAAGTGTAGATTCAACTTTTGTGTCAACATTTAAAAATGGAACAACTTCTTACAATTGCACATAATCAGGTTTGAATTCATCTATATATATAACACATGAGTTTGAATTCACCTTGGGACATCTCTAGGTGATATAATTCACCATATTATATCTATTCAATTATCCATTTGCTTATTTTACCTAGTCAATTCTTTTACTCTAATCAATTCACTAATTCTTCTACTCTGATACAAATTCATTTGTTCATCTAACATACTAGTTTAAATTCACCTTGGGTATCTCTAGGTGGGATAATTGACTGTATTAGATCTATTCAATTATTATTCTAGTCAATTTCTCTATTCAATTATTTTACTTTGATTGATTCACTAATTCTCATTTAATAATTAATTAATACAATAAAATTACCTTATATAAATCACTCTTCTAATGAAATTACCCACATTATATAAATGAAATTAATCTTTGATTAATTTAATTAATCATTATTCTAATTATAATTATATGCAAAGGGAATTATAATTTCCTTTCAATTATTAATTCTTCCTTTTTCTTACAAAAGGCATATTCATTCAAGAAAGAATCTTAAGATCCTATGGAATATTATTTTATGAGCTAAAATAATTACTAAATGAATTAATATGTGAGATTATTCTACACCCTTCATCTTGGAGACAAGATGAAGGTCCCACAATTAATATTATAATATATTTTAGTGAGTATTTGTAACCCTTCATCTTGGAAACAAGATGAAGGGCCCACATTGGTTATCCACGTGATTTATTGGGAATGATTCTCCACCCTTCATATTAGAAATGAGATGAATGGCCCAAGATGACTCTCAAAATGATATTATAAGGAGAATCATCCACCCTTAAGCTTAGAAAAAATATGAAGGGATCATATTAAACCATCTTTGATATTTTCAAGACCCTCCTCTATCCTCTGTCTTGAACAAGATGAAGGGCCCACATTAGTGATCCATGTGTTGATCCATGTGCACTATTGAGGAATATTTTTCAACTATTTATTTTGATTTCATGATAAAGTTCCCTCATGGATCCTAGATCATCATAAATCAACTTCATTACATTGTAATTATCATTCTCAAGATATATAATGAAGTGATGATAAATTCTTGAGTCCCCTTGTGCTTCATATTTTCAAATTCATCATCAAATTTAAATAATCCATATCTTTAATGGAAATGTCTCAACATAAATTGACATTGAAAAAATTCAATTGATGTTACATCCTAACTGAATCCTATACAATAACATTTCTAATATAGGTTTGCATTATTTTGATTTGAATCTTATGCATTATTGTCTAATTTTTATATGCTCACGAGGTCTTAGGTTTAAGAATTTTTCATTCATTTTGTTTCTGATAGAAATAAATAATATTTTTTGAAAAAAGAGTTTATTAATATTTCTAATGACACATATGGCACACTTGGTGGGACTCAATTCACACCCCAAAAATTCATCTAGTTAAAAATATATATTTTGATGTTTTCTAGTAAATGGATAGTAAAATGTTCTTAACTTTTAACATGTTATATTTTTTAATATGGTTTTTTTCATGGGTGTAAAGATTTATCCTATAAAAAATCTTTCATTTTTTAATACATATTTATATTTTAGGAGTTATGGTCAAATTACTAATTGAAACATTTTATTTCAAAATTTATTTTTGTCTTAAAAATGACTAGTCATATCTGTTATCTATTTCATTCTAATTTTTTTAGGAGTTTGTATATTTGTCCTCTAAAAACTAGAAAAGTTTCATTGAAAATTTATGTATATTTTATGAATTACGATCAAATTACTAATTGTGACCTTTAACTTCTAATTTTATTATTTGGCTATAAATGGTTGGTAAAATAATCATAAATTTTTATATGTTATCTATTTTAATCTAATTTTTTAAAGATGTATGATGATTTGTCCTATCAAAAATATCTCAAAATATCATGGAAAACTAATTTATACTTTATAAAATATCGTTAATTTATTTTTATTAGATAGGGTGAATAACGTAGGTTTTATAGGGATCATACAACCACTAGTCCAAACATAAGTAAAACATAACAAAATAGAAACCAAAGATTGGAAAAAATTTAGAGAAGGGATTCAAATGAGACAAAATATACCAAAAACTAATAAATAAATGATGAACATAACAATAATGAAAAATCAAAAATACCACAATCAGAGCCTTATTTAAAACTAGATAGCTCCTAAGAGCTAGTATTATCTTGTGTATCCTTTCGGTCCATTTTTTGACTAGTTTCCTTCATCATGAATCTTTTTAATTTTTCCCCTAGTATATTTTGAGGGGCCTTAATTAGAGGTGAGGATGATCTTTTCTTGAATTAAGCTTGGGGTCCCTTTATGATGAGAAGTGGTCTATTTAATAGGTGTTTTATCAAAGATCTTCATTGGTTCAATAATATTTTCTAATGGGGTGTCTTGCATCTTCAACACCACATCCAAGTCATTCTTTAGTCTCATATTTATCGATTTAAAAAAATTCTAGTTATCAATAAGATATGACGTGGCCATCACAACATTCTCAAGATTGTCCAAAAAAATTCCAAGTTCTCTACTAGGTTAGCCTATAGAGTCCTCTATGGGGAGGATTAGGGTACCATTATGACTAGTTGCCTCCTTACTGGGGGGTGGGGGGAGATGGTTTTGTATTTTTTGATAAATGGTGGTGAAGGGGATAACAAGAAATTAAGTGGTGTATGGTAAAGGTTGGTTGATGGAGTGAAGGAGCGAGGGGTGGGGGAAGCATTGTCATTGTGAGGAGGCTCAAGGGCATCAATAAGAAATTATTCAAAAAGGGAGATGTATTTACTTATCATAGGCTCACCTTTTTGGACCAACATATATATCATATCATGGTGAATAATGTCATTTTTATTACTCACCTAGTAAGCCATGGCCATGATTTTTAGGGATTTTAGCAAATAGAAATGCAAACTTATTTTATAACCTTTGAAATGGTTAAGGATAAGGAAGTCATGAGAGAAAATTACATGAAATTACCTTCCAATGTAGTATACTTCATCACTTACAAATAAATTTATGACCATCACTTGGGAAGGTTAAGCTTGGGGAATCATTTCTTGTATGTCTTCATATCCTAATTAGTTTTGTAAAATCTATGCATTATTTCAAGTTTATAGATATTATCTTTAAAGTATTTCATACCATTACTGGGCTTTCCCATCACCTCACCAATTCTTTCTTCTGAGATAATTATTCTAAGTCCCCTCATTCTGATTGTTCATGTATTCAAGGTGAGAATGAAATACTTCAAGATATTTTCATCATGACCTATAATGCATTACATGAATGAATTCAGACCTCATTTGAAAAAAAAATCCACAGTTTCTTTTATTATGGACTTCTGAACATGAGAGTGGTTTAATATGGTCTTTGTCTCCCTTATGGTCAGATTGTTGTAAAATTTATTGCCTGTTAACTTATCATTTTTTATTTTATTTTGGAGAATTCAAACCAATTATTAATACCAACGGATTTAAATTCAAATTTGGGGTGAGAATCACTAGTCAACCAATTCCACATGATCTTCATTATTATAACATTTTGCTCATGCTTGGATAACTCATTATGATGATTGATTACAATCATTATTTATTGTGTTTAGGATTTGATTGTGGTTATCCCATGTGACCATCCTTTCATCACTCACTCTAAAATTGGCAAGGCTATCCATCACATAGTTTCCCTCCTAGTATACATGGATAATAGAAAATTGCTCAAATGAGTAGAAAATTTTGCAAGCATCATCGATAATATATTTGATGGTGTGAGATGGGGTGACATTATCTTAAAAATAATGGCTTCTACTTTCAACATTTTTTTATAGATTTATGCATGCCAAAGACCCACCAAGAAAGATTAATTACCCTATTTTTTGTAGATTCTAAAAAAGGCATGGTGATTTATTAAAAAAAATATGATATATACTCAAATTCCATTTTGGGTTATAATATAATTTGTTTAGTTTCTAATCTTTTTATGTACATTTTTTTGTATTGCTTCTTTTTGCTTAAGTATTTTATGAGAATATTTTTCATGTATGCTCTCCCATTTTGGGTGACTCATAAATGTAAAGTTCCTATTTGTTTTAATCCTAAATATTTTCCTACTACTATCTTCACCCTCCCTTAGTTGGGATTTCATGAATTGTAATGACAATAACTTCATTTTTCTTTTGGATACATTACTGGGGCCTCATTTCCTTCTCACAAGTCCTTAGGGTATAGTGATTGGGATGTCATTACACATCATTCATACTAAATATCACTTATCTAGTAAGGTATACACATTGAGTAATGTTTCAATTGTGAATACTTGGATTTATGCTTGCATAAATTCATGTGAGGATTGAACCCCAGGGAGTTCTTTCAAATATCCTAGGTTAATGTGTGGTACCCTAAAAAATAACAATCTTGGAAATGAGATTAAAATTCTTGATTGATAGATTTTTACCCATATAATGTGAGGTATATAGGTATCATCTATATAATCTAAGTAAAAAAAAATCTAAACCCAAATCTAGTAGCACTTCATTGAAACCCATATGAATAAAGTGATTGAGAAGGGAAAAGACCCTCTCATGAATGGCTTAATATTAGATTGTTTCTTAGATACATATTTTGTTCAACATCATTCAATGATATTGGGTTTAAAAGGTTTAAAACTCCCTTAAATATTTCTTTCAAATACAAACCTTATGAGAAAAGGGTGGGTTTAAAACATGACCAATAATTACAATAATTTATTTAATGAATTTTAAATTTTTAATCATCTCTAATGGTAAGTATATTGAAGGTTCAATGAATGTGATGTACACCTATCTCATCTATTAAATTACTTCTTAATGTTTGTGTGTTTATGATTTTTTATCCCATCAAAACCTCATATTATATTAAAAAAACAATCCCATCAAAAAAATTCAAGATTAAAGTCCAAAATGGTGTCATACCATACCTACACCAAAAGGTGTTACTCTACCTATAATTTAGGTTATAATTTCATATCCCCCAAAGGTGACGTTAACAAAATTGGTACACACTACTTCAAGGCATTATGTTTTCCAAATTAAAACCTACTATTTTTATAAATTATGATTTTATGATACCTATGTTGAGTCAAAATCAATTCCAATGAAATTTCAAATTCTAATTTCAAACTATAATTCCAAATCAAATTCAAATTAGGTTAGTTATTCAAGTCTAATTTGTTCAATTGCTCATAGTTAAACTATTTTAAATTCAAATTTGTTTAAATAAAACATTTATTTCACATTTCCTAATCTATTTCAATTCAATTCCAAAGTTGATTAAACTTGACATAATAAAAGTCACATTCAAATATGGTTAACTTTTATCAAGGTCCACCAATTCATTCAATCAAATCATGTCCTTATATTTTCATTCAATATCCTTTACCTTTCAGTTAGAATAACGAAGTCATGAAATCCATACTTTCTCTTGTTTAAATCCAATCCAACATCAAATTTTATTATGACCTTAAAGTATATTAGATCAAGTTTGTCTTGCTTGTAGATAATATAAATAAAATCTAATCAAATTAATTCTAACCTTGCTTGGTTTCAATTCCATTTTAATCATGTTAATTCCACCCTAATTGTGGCCAATTCAAATCCACTCATTCCCATTTTCACGTATCCTTTATTGGGGACATATTTCAATCAATCTTTTATTGTTTTTTAATTCATTCTAATTGCATCCATGCAAGAGTATGATAGAGATTATGAATGATATGCTCATGGTAGCAAAAGGGAACCAATTTCAATACCTTTATCCCACACCCATTTGACTTCTAATACAACACTCATGTCAAATGTTAAATCCATTTCATGAATCTTTGGAAGAAATATTTTAACAATTTATTTCAAAAAACATGATTGTGTATCCACATACTAAGCCATTTGGTGAAAATGATCCCAAACCTAAGTCATACCAAAAAGAAGAATATTATGATTATAACAAGGTTCAAGGCCATTCACTTAACTCATGTAATAGGGTTAATATTTATGTCCAAGGCTTTAATTATCATGGAGATATCATGATTAATCCATAATAACCATGTCAATCACCAAGTACATGCTCATTTCTAAAATAAGATATGTTACTACTTAAATTTATCCAAATCATGTTATGTTTCACTTCTAATTTTGACACTTGGTCCTCTTTTTTAGTACTTATTTAGGTCTTGGAACCACAAAAAATCTATAAATATAATAATGTTTTCTTATTACCCCTCTAATAGCCATCAACTACTAAGGAGCTAATTACACCCTAGTCTAAAAATCACTCACTAGGGATATGCCAAAATCATTTTATTAATCACTATCATACTCATTGACTTTCAAGTCAACATCAAGACAAATCACCTATTTATGATGTTCTCATTGAATCACCCATATTTGATGAGTCATCCTTTGACCATCCTACTATCTTTGATGAGACTTTCTTTAAAGAGCCTCTTCATGAATGTTCATCTATCTTTGATGAACCCTTCTTCAATGAGATCATCTTTGAAACACACATTATTGACTAATAGTCTATCTTACATCCATTACCAAACATTCCCCATTTTATATATTTCATTCACCCTAAAGAATTCATTTCCAATTGAAAGGTGAAGAAATTAATTTTGGAGAATGCAGTTGAAAGGGCCATTTTTTTAAACATATTAAAAATAAATTCCTCTTCAGATGTAACATTGTTATCAACATCAAAATTAGAATTAGGTTATATTTTAGAAACAATGGTAGAATTGGGTTCCATTTTAGAACCACTATCAGAGTTATCATTAGAAACAAAATTAATGTTAGTCTCAACATCAAGTTGAAATCCTCTTGAGTCAAAATTAGCTTCCTAATAAGAATATATTAGAGGATATTATATCATTGAATATACACTTATATTATATCCTTTTGATTATAAAATAAATTTAGAATCAATATACCTTAGTATATGCTATAACATTAGCTACACATTTCTTACAGATCATATTAAATATATTTGTGATTCTTCCATAGTTTTTTAGAATGCTTCATTTGACATTGAAATAAGTTCTCCTAGTAGCCTCTATGAAGACTATGCTTCCTTTTCCCATCCCATTGACATTATATATGCCTTTACCACTAACCATCCTAGCCATTATATTGATATTCCACCTCCCATAAACATTGATTGGGACAAATATAATCACACATTATTGTTCTTATATCATAGTAACATTTCATTAGTAGAATCTCTGGGTATCCAAGACTACATTCAAGTAGAATAATAATCTCCTAGTGAAACCTTGTTTGAGGTGCTAGTAGATAATTAATGTTTAAACTCAAAATATTCTAGTGAAACCTTGTTTGAGGTGATAGAAGATAAGAACAATATAAAAAAATCTTTTAGTGAAAACTTGAATGAGGTGATAAGGGACAATCAAAATGAATTATCAATGTCCCTTAGTGAAACCTTATTCAAATCACTATTGGATAATCAAAATTAGAACAATAAAGAAGAATAAATAGGTGAAAACCTTTTCAAGGTGCCAATATTTAAGCTAAATATTTCCTCATTACTTGATGAAAACATTATTGAAGTTAGTATTATCCCCTCCACAGCCAAAATTAAGTCTAATATGGAATTAGGAACATTGTGTGTGATTGAAAACCTTAATTTTCATTCATCTCCCAACCATTATACATTTCATTCTGATCATGTTATTCATTCAAGAACTATTTCCCATTATCCAATTAAACCATTTATCCCATGCCTACCCTTATATACCTTTCATGGCATCATTTTCTTTCTAGAAGATATGAAGACATCCTTTTATACATTTAGAGGAAAATGAAGCAATAATCAATGAAGATCATGAAAATATTAGTATAACCTACATCAGTAATAATATTCTAGAAGAGAGGATATTTATTATCGGTATTGGTTATAGATCAAAAATTCAACATTATACATTTCATCATCCTCCTTTTAGTTGAGATTTTGAAATTCATCCAATGATGAAAATCATACTTATGGCACCTTGGGCAAGGACCATGAAGAAAAATATGTTTATGGTGTGGTATTTAAATAAATTGTTATCTACAAATAACTCTAGACTTCAGTGGATTATTTTCTACATTGAAATAAATTCCATTCCCATCATAGTACCTTTTCCCAAATCATTTTTTATTCATCCTACCCTAGTCCATGTTTCCTTACCATCTTGCTCTTAATAAGAAAATGGAAGCTATTTTGAGCCTTATTTTGGAAAGTATCTTGGCATATCCTCTTAGTGACACTTTGATGATTAGAAATTTTGGTTTCCACATGACATCATCCTTGTATATTTCTCATCTTATTATCATCAAATATGATCATTATGATCCTACCATTCACTATTAAATCCTATCCCGAAACTAGAATAAGTTTTCTCTTTGATAGTGATCCCTTTTAGGCATAATGATCTAAAAACTTCTAAATATTTCCATTCCATGATCTCTCTATTTTCATAGTCAATTTAATTATCTCACCATTATACGACTCAAATAATTATACATGTTATAATTATCCATTGAGTTAAGATGATAAAAACTCATAAACATTCAATATGTTCTAAAATCCTAAACATTCTTGACATTAAAACATCAAAATAATAGAAAAAGACAAAATCTCCAAAAAATTATTTACAACCATAAAATATAAAAAAAAATTCCTTGTATTTGGTCTAGTCAAATACCCTTGACTAATCTTAATCCAATTAAATCAGATACCATTGTGATGTGTCCTTCCCAAATCTTCCCTAATTGGGGCAAAGTTAAATCAAATCACTCTAATTCAAGCTTGTCACTTCCACCTATTTACGGTAAGTTTAAGCATGTATCTTATTTTGAGATTTTAAATTATCACTTATTCCCCTTGCATTTATCCTTGATTGGGAGAATCCATTCCAACCATCACTATTACTAACTTCACATGTGGATTTTGATTTGATCAAAGATAAGATTATTTTTTATAGATTATTTTTCCTATTTGTGTGTTTATATTTTTATTTTTAATTATTTCCTTGAATCACTACATTGTGCCAACAAGGTCATAATAATGGTTTCCCTTGAAATGAAATTATACTTGATTTCATACATTGGCATATATCAGCATTGTCATCAATTTTTTAATCATTGGTACATTATTGTCAATTATCTATTGGATTAATGGTCAATCCTTACACACATTATGACTAGGTCATCATGGTGTTTTATATCATGATGTATATTATCATGAAAAATTAAAAATCAAGTCTAAAAAATGCATATCCATGTAAATTTTACAATCATACATCTCAATATATCTTATCCACTCACACAACTAACAAACATCATGGTCACTCTATCAATTCATCAAATCAATTATACCATGTTTGGGAAAAATTATCATTCCATGCTCATAGATTTTGTCCTATTTGGGGAAATTCAAAGTGTGAAGGTAATTTTTAGAATGTATCCTTCTCCAATTTTTATTTTTTTTTTGGAAAACCAAGTCATCATAATCATAAATCAATTTTTTCAAGTATTAATGCAAGTGGCATAATCTTGTCAATGGGTTATTATTCTCTTCCATTATAGCTTCATCCTCTCTTTATTGAGATGACATCCATGTACTTCATCACTAAACTACCTCCAAATGGTGAATAATACATAACTAATTTCATTAAAATCATATCTTTATATTTACATTTAATCTACCACACCTATTGGTTGGGAATGATAAAATTATAACATCCATTATTACACCATCTAATTTTTCATCCACATTTTTTGGATTCTCATTATTTGAGAAGACATTAATTAAACTACATCTCACAAAATGTTATAAAATAAGGGAAAATGTAGGCACTCTATTTTTATCACTTCTATGTCAAAAATTTAAAATGGACTGACTTCCTAAAATTGCACATAAACTGGTTTGAATTCATCTGTTCATCTAACACATGAGTTAGAATTCACCTTGGGGAATCTATAGGTGGGATAATTAACCATATTATATATGTTTAATTATAATAGTTGTCATTTTATCTATTTAATTTTCTTACTTTGGTTAATTCATTAATTATTCTACTATGGTTTTAATTCATCTATTCATCTAACATATGAGTTTGAATTCACATTGGGGCATCTCTAGGTGGGATAATTCACTATATTAGAGATGTTTAATTACCATTCTGGTCAATTTGTCTAGTCAATTATCCAACTCTAATTAATTCACTAATTACCCTTTACTGATCAATTAATACAATCAATTCCTATTCTAAAAATCATTTTTCTAATCAAATTCCTGAAATTATATTAATTAAATTCATATTTGATTAATTGAATTAATAATTATTCTAATTATAATTCTATGCAAATGAAATTATAATTTCATTTCAATTGTTAATTTCTCCTTTTCCTTCTAAAAGGCATCTTCATCCAAGAAAGAATCTTGAGATCTTAGGGAATATTATTTTGTGATCCAAGCTAATTACTAAATGAATTATTATGCAAGATTATTCTCCACCATTCATCTTGGATAAAATATGAAGGGCCCACAATGAATCTTGTGATATATTTTAGGTATTATTCTCAACCCCTCATATTTGAAAAATATGAAGGGCCCACATTGGTTATCCATGTGTTTTCTTAGGAGTGATTATCCACCCGTCATCTTCAAAACAAGATGAAGGGTCCACGATGACTCTCAAAAATATATTATGAAGAGAATCCTCCACCCTTAATCATGAAAATAAGATGAAAGGATAATATTAATCCCTCTTTGATATTTTCAAGATCCATATTCAACCCTATATCTTGAGCAATATGAAGGGCTCACGTTAGCAATCCATTTTCTCATTCATGTGCACTATTGAGGACACTTTTTCAACTATTCATCTTGATTTCAAGATAAAGGGTCCTTACTACTACTAGACCATATAAATAGACCTCAATACATTGAAATTATCATGTTCAAGATATACAAAAAAGTGCTAACAATTTCTCAAGTCCCCTTATTCATCATTTTTTTGAAATCATCATCAAATACCACTAGTCTATAGCTTCAATGGAGATGTCTCAACAAAAATTGGCATTGATAAAGATCATTTAATCCTACATCCAAGTTGAATCCTATAAAAACACATTTATAATGAAGGTTTACATGATTTTTATTTAAATAGTATCCATTATTATCTAATCTTTGTATGTTCATGAGGTCTTAGGCTTAAACATTTTTCATTAGTTAAGTTTTTGATAGACTGAACTAATTTTTTGTGAAAATATAGCTTCTAAAGATTCCTAATGACACACCAAGAGTCATGCCTTTCAATTTTTTTAAATATATATAATTCCAAGTACATATATGCTCAATTTTATTTGTATTTGAAATATGTAATTTTGATCTTGTAATTTTTTTCATATGCTTATGAATATGGATATAAGTTTACATGAATATGTGTTTTTAGTCTTTGAAAAGTGAGTTCATATGCATGTCATATGCCCCTAGATTGTGTATTAATATGTCAATATTTGTTGTTTTTTATTTTTAAAATATTTTTTAACATTATACTCCATATTTAATTTTATTTTATTTCACTTTTAAGTCATTTTCCCCCAATATTAATATTAATATGTATGTTATTGTCAAAAAAAAAACTATTGTATATGACTAGTTTTAATCATCTTGAAACTTATATTATATGTTAAAGTGTATTCTATAATAATCATGATGTATGCCTAGAT
>JARHVA010011031.1:0-101253 GCA_037957365.1 Torreya grandis
TATTAAAATATGTTATTAGGCCTAAATAAAACCATTTTGGCTACTAAAACAACTCCCAAGAACTCATTTTTCTCCTCAAGCCACTAGGCCTATTTTCCTTATAACCCTAAAAACTCGTAAACCTCCTTGTGTAGGACAATGTATAGAGTGTAATGAAAAACCAAGGAGATATTATAATACCCATTATGGACTTATGTATCCATGTCAATGTTTGTGACCAGAATCTGAGTGGAAGTCCATATTTTCTACCTTTCTCTCTCTTGAATTAGGCCTCCTTACTTATAACCCTATTTTATTGCTACATATCTCTCCCACAAGTGTGAAATAACCCAAAATCATGTGATTAAATTTTCATGGGATAAAACAAACCTCCATGTAAATTTTGATGTCCTAAGACCCTGTGGAAGTATGCAAACCATGAAATGACCTAACCACCTAGTCTCATTTTAGGCCTGTTTGAGGCTGCCTTGAAAAAGAGCCTTGTTTGATCACATAAAGAATATATTGTGAATATTTTTTGACTTTAATATTTAGGAAACATACAAAATTATCTCATAAAATTATTGGGAAGTTCTCCTTTGCTTAGAAAACCTATAAAATAATAAAAAACACACAAAATAAGGCATTTATGGCATTCCATACAAATACAAGTTTAGATAGGGTACATGTGGACAATCTCCTTGGAGTCATAAATAACATATAAGAGTTTTAAATAGAAAAATGTGGAATTAAATTTGAATTATAGGTCCATTTGTTATGTTTGGTCACTATTAGGGTTTAAGACATGTTTGGGGTCTTAACGATTGTTCATAAAGAAAATACCACCAATTGACCTAATTTCAATTAGATAATATTATTGATTGTGCCCCCCACATGCGTATTACAAATGGATAAAATTTTCATGAAAATTTTGAGAGATGGTGTGAGTGTGTAAAGTTGTTCCTCAGGGGGTAGACTTAGCTCTCTTGAACTTGAGAGAGGTCTAAATTGGGTTTTGAGTCTTAAAACTCAATATAACTAATGGGATAGGTTAATAAACCTATAAAAAAATCATCCTCATGATTATATATTCTTTTCTATTTATTATTACCCCCTTGCATGCATCTGGTCTACTAGTTAAGGGCATGGATTATGGTCTTGTCACCTTGTTGCTAGCCCTCAAGGGTATTGGATTGAAAAACTAAGGTTTGTTGTCAACTAAAAGTATAATAATACCACAGATTTGTTTGTGTACTACCTCAAGGACCCTAAATGAGATTTAAAATGTTTTTTTTTATGATTTAGGTCCAAACAAACCCCTTGGTCTCATGATTTCCCCTTACCAATGGAATGGGTAAGGTCTGAGATAAAATAATGGGTATACCCATTACTTGTATGGATTTGAAATGACCATGTATATCTTGGTTTACTCATGAAAATAATATATACCAATTATCAAAGTATGATCATGCCTCTAGAGGCCTCAAAACATCAATCTCCATGACTAGTTGGATTTGCCTATGTGAGAACTAGGCCTATAGGCTTAAATAGGGTCTCATCTTCATTATACCTTTTTCTAATAGAGTTTAAGGGTTATATGAAGATTCAGGTAATTTTGAATATTTATACTTTCATACTAGGCCTGAATCCTACTCAGCTAAGCAAATAAACTTGTGTGTGTTCTTAGCCTCATTATGCATAGAACATGGATTTCAATGTGTGTACCTTTATTATCAAGTCTGAGTGGTTCAATAAATATGTTGAATACATTATGAAACCATTCATCAAGGAATATTAATCATTTTAGACTTATCATAGTCACTTACCCTTTCCTCAATCAATAAAAATATCTCCTAAGTAGGTAGTCCTTTAGGTTTCCCTTTTTAATTGTGGGTGCACCCTTTAAACTCAGTTTGATCCATCCTATTCATGTTCAACATGTTTCCTATTGGCCAAAATTGGCCTACATACAAAACTTCTGTGTAGATGGAATTTTCAATTCTCTCAATCCATTCATTAAAATTTTATATTATATATGAAATTTATAAACATTCATGAATCAAATATTTCAAGTAAAAAGTGAAGAGTTTCAAATTTGCAAGTTTTTAGGTTGTGAGCTCTCAATGTCAAATCAACCTATGCAATGCTTTTCAGGAGCAATTTCATAGGGCTAAATCATGTTATTTTCTCTCCAAATTTTTTATGAGAGTATCCAAATGTTAATAGAATACAATGGTGAAGGTGATCACAAAAAATATTTCTTAATTTGAAAATAACATAGCCTTGAAAACTACCTAGTACATAGATTTCTGTGTGTTTCCACGTGACAAATCAACCTACGGAACACTTTTTAAACACCTTTGTGTAGGATAAAATCAAGTTAAATAACATTAAAATTTAACATGATGGTAGGAAAATATGGGAATAATGTGAGGGTAAAAATAATTCACAAAATATTTACTCCCACATGTGAAATGCATAGGGTTAAAAATTGACTTATGAGCTTATTTTTACTTGGCCAATTTTTTGTGTTTCTAGTTTTCAAATCTTCACAGTGCACACATTTAAATCTCATTTGCATATTAGTAAATAAGGTCAAATATTATTCAAATTTATCATGGTGATATATAAATATAATTATATTTCAATGGAAAATATAGTGTGCACATATGGGATATGGTGTGTGAAATGTGCAGCTATGAAAGCTTCTAAGTTCTGCATCTCCCAGTTGTTAAATATACCTAGTGAGTACTTTTGATTCCCATTTTCATAGGACAAAATGAATTATAAATTACATGAAAATTTATAAAATTTTAATATAATTATGTGATAAGGTAATTTACTTGGTTTTGTAGCTATGTGAGTTTCTAGTAAAAAGTTATGATGGTGCAAAGTGACCCTTCTAGGAAGATTTATCACTCAGCCAATGTTTTACTAGAAAACACTCAGAGGGCAGGTTGTAGGGGTTATTTTGATCATTTAAAAAAAATAAAAATACCATTTTGAGAGTATTTTAAATAAATTTTTGAAAATATAATATATGATGGGTTTTGATCATATCTTATGCTACGATTTTCCATTTTTCCATATTCTGAAGGTGCTGATGTGACTATGTATGACTGCATGTTGGGCTTTTAGCCATATATTTTGATCCACAACTCCATTTTTAGTAACACTTATTGTGTTGGAAATATTAATTATTCATCTTTGAAATGATTTTGGTTTCAAATTGAGAAATGTATATTTAAAATTGATTAATATCACAATTACAATGGTGTGTTGATGTGATAAGCCTTCACAAAATTGCTAGAGGATTTTAGAAGCCAAGTGAAAGGTGGCATAGGAGTTAAAAAATAAGATATTTGGGGATTTAATATTAAATTTGGATCATTTATTTATTTTACAGAGCCTTTAAAAATTTTCCTTTCTTGGTAAGATCGTGACTCATCATCTTCAACATAGATTATTGTCTTCTAGTGTATTTCTAAGCCAATGTGAGGATTCAAAGGCTATTGGGACAAATAAAGGTTCATTTGTCAATGGAGGACTAGTTATGATTTGATAAAAATATGGTTGGGAATGCATTAAAGGGTGTTGGTATCTCATTTATTATTTTGATTGTGTGTTCCTTGCCACTCTCTCTTTGCCCTTTCTCTATATCTCTTATTTTATTCCCCATTGTAACTCCCTCTCCCTAATTTTATATTCTCACAAGGATTCTTGATTTTGAAGAGCAAGGGACTCTCATTTGATAAGGATAACCCACATAAAAATTTGTAATAATTAGGTCTTGATGTAATAAAAGACTTTTTTTGCATATCTTTTGCCTTTGATTAGTGTTTAGTAAGCATGTACATGATGGCCTTGTGAAGGAGATTCTTCCATATCCATTATCCTTCTTTATAACCTCTTTTAAGGTACTTATAAGCTATTTCAGGTATAAAATAATATTCTTTCTACCATTGATGTAAGATCAATGTGATTCATAGAACTCCTCTTTGTTTCCATTCATTACTTCCTGAACCTAGCTTATGAAATACTTATGCAATTATCTATATTATGAGATTGTGTGAGCTAGTATTATCTTGTGCTGATTTAGTGTGTTCAAGCATAAGAGAGACTCATTTAAATTTGGTTCATCACCTTGTTATCTTTCTTAAGATCCCTATTTCACATTTTCTAACCCTTTTCCAAGTATAATCATTATTTTAGGTGATCCATCAAAAAGAAGCTATCATTCTCTAGAGGTTCAACCCTATTATAAGATACCCATAGCCTAGGTTTGTTCCTATATTGTTGCTAGGAGTGGAGGAGCCTATAAAACTCTTCTACAAGGGTGTAATCTCATGCCATAATAGTTTATAACACACTTAGTGGGACTATTACTACATTATACATCTCATTGAAAGGTTCTTAGTGATGCCTTTCAATGTAATAAACCTTTGGAGGCACATTTGCAAACACTAATGGTGACTCCATTATGAACATCAGATATTCAAGTATCCTAAGTGCCTAATTTCAAAATTTAGTATGTAAAATCAAACATATTTTGATTAGTATGCTCATTCTCTACCTCAACATCACACTTATCAAGATAATAATATTTATGTGTTCTCCCCAAGTGGCCCTAAAGTAACCTATCATCCCTATCATGGATCTTACCTCCTTTCCACCCCTACACATGGCCATAATTAGTCCCTTTGGAAACTAGATCGATCTTATAATCCCCTTTGTCAATAGTATGTTTATCCTATTACAACCTTGTCAAGATTCAAGCAATCATTATCATATTATATTGAGTTGATAAGGGAGATTGGTAGGGGCTGAGAGTTTTCTTCAGTCATCCCTATCCATGTTCTACAAGAGGAATTTTTTTTTCTTTATTTGGTCAGGAACATGTGGTTAGTTTATGAGGATGAAAAATGGGAATTTTATGAGAGGGAGAATAAAATGTGGTTGGGAAGCATGGTCTAAATCTTGGAGAGTGTGTTGATATCTTATGAGGATTAGTAGATTTAGTGCAATCAATTTTATGTGTCCTATCCCCTCCAAGAGCCTAAAACTCAGCCTCTAAGAGCCTCAAATGAGCCCCTTAGACAACCTTTTCAAAGTGCATCTTTTTCAAGAGTCAATAAAATCATTCTAGACCATGGGATATCAATCATTAAGTTGAATGTATAGGTATCCCTTGGAAAAGAGTTCCCTATCTATGCCATGAATAAGATAAGTGACTTCTTAAAAGAGTTTAAGGGTGTATAGGAAACCATTAAAGAGGGGGATTATCCAAACTTTGTGAAAAACCAAGTAAAGGAATGAATACATTCGATAGAGGAGATGTTGAATCATTGGGAGGATGAGTATTCCAAACCCAAACCAATCAGTTTGACCTCTCCTACCCCTACGCCCATTCCTACTCAAGAGCATGAAACCATCCCATCATGGATCTTCTCTTACACATTCAACCTTGACTATGTCATTCCCTCTCTTATAAAACCACCCTCTCCTATACCCATTCAAGAAGAAGAGAGTGTGAATGTGTCTTACACATTTCCATCATGGAAATCAATTTAGAAGGGCATATAGAAGAAGGAAGTGGTATTAGTTATGATGGTATATGAACTAGTTCAAGAGGAGGAGTTAGTGGTTGAATAAACAAAAAAAAAGTGCCATCTTAACTCAATGAGATATCCATAAAAGAGTTACAAGACTCTTTATCCCTCCCTCAAGAACCACCAAAGAGACCACTCAAGGTGCTTAGTTGGAAGGACACTCTCTTAAGTTGCAAGCAAGGTGAACTTCTTCACCATCCCACCATCTCCCTCTTAGAGAAAGAACCTATTTTACAAAGGATAGAGGAAGATATTATAGTCACAAGTGAGCCACAAGAAGACAATACAATTTTCTATGATGAAGAGATCATAATAGGTAGCTTGCTTCATTTAGGGGAGGAAGAATCAGTTTTGGATTAGCCTTTTTAGCATGGCTTTGACACTAATGAATCAAAACCTAAAGAGGAAAATCCTCAAGTTGAATATGGGATAGATATTGAATGGATTAATTAATGTACATTATATAGAGATGAGAAAGAGGATTAATATTAGGTACTAGAGATTTGTTCACTTCAAGATGAGGTCTTAATTGAAGATAACCCTAATATGTTGGAGCTAGAAGAAGACAAATCAAACCTTGAGTAAGACAAGTGTGATGTTTTGGACCTTGGTTGGTCAGATAAAACCCAATTTATACTTGAAAAACAAGAATAAATCTTGAGTGAGGTTGATTAAAGAGACATCTCAAGTGCTTAAGTGATATAGTTTGAGAAACATACTAGTGAAGAGCCTGAAGAGTTGTGACAATAATTCCACGCCATAACTAAAGAGTTTGAGGAGGTGAAGAGACATGTACTTAAAAAAAAACTATGAACATGTTTATATAATCATGATCAGTCCTAATTTTCATAAGAATAAGGTGAAATAATATGGTATTTTGAGTTACCAAGTGAACAAAATGTAGTTACTCCCAAGAATTTGAATGAAGTCTTTGTGTAAGGCTTTCTCAAGAGTGATGAGCAATAACAAGCAAGTATTGATCCAATAAGGTATTTTTTATACATAGGATACATGTTTTTTTATTTTCCATCCATTAGGGATCAAGAAAAAATAGTTATTAATCATGCATCTTAGTCCACCTAGCATGAGCTCACAAAAGTAGGGTGCCTCTCATCCTTGTCCATTACCAATGAACGATGTTAAAAGATTCCCATTTGATCCAGAAGGAAAGATATAAAATTTTATTTATACATAATATTTTAGTTTTTTAATATAATATAAGTGCCTACGTGTGCATTTTTTAGTAATTTAGTTGTATTTTCTTTCATCTAAGTGCCTGCGTGCACATGCACTTCATTGTTTTATTTCTTGTTATTCTTGCTATTTTGAGAGTTATCCAAAGATAGATAGACAAATTTCAGATCAAAATATGTGTTTTTAATGATAGAGGAGACTTGATGCCATATGGATAGGCTAAGGATACTATTATCTTTCATAGATAGGCATGCAATCCCAAGAGGTCACCAGAAATGTTGGCCAAAATTGTCCTACATACAAAACTTTTGCATAGATGGACTATGTAGTTATCCCAACCCATTAATTTAAATTTTGTATTATATATTAATTTCATACACCTTTATGAATCAAATAATTTAATAAAAAAATGGAGAGTTTCAAATTTTCAAGTTTCAAGGTTGTGAGCTTTTAGTGTCAAATCAACTTATGCAGTGCTTTTTGGGAGCAATATCTCAAGGCTAAATCATGCTATTTTATCTCCAAAATTTGTATTAGAGTATAAAAATGTCATAAGAATACAATGGTAAAGGTGGTCATAGAAAATATTTCTTAATTTTAAAATATCATAGATTTTAAAACTACCCAATATGCAGATTTTAATGTGTTTCCAGGTGCCAAATCAGCCTGTGCAACACTTTTCAAACACCTTTATGTAGGATCAAATCAAGTTCAATAACTTTCAAATTTCACATGATGTTATAAAAATATGGGAGGAATGTGAGGAGGTTAAAAATAATGAAAATAAAATTTTCTCCTATGTACAAAATGTATAGGGTTAAAAATTAGCTTCTGAGCTAATTTTTACTTAGCCAATTTTCTATGTTTCCAGTTTTCAAATCATCCCAGTGTGCACATTTAAAGCTCATTTACATAGCAGTAAATGAGGTAAAATATTATTAATATTTATCATGGTGATATATAAATGGAATTATATTAAAATGGAAAATATAGTGCATAGATATGGGATATGGTGTGCAAAATGTGCAACTATGAAAATTAGATTTTGAGCTGATTTTTACTTAGTCATTTTCTGCATATCCCAATTGCTAAATCTACCCAGTGAGCACTTTTAATTCCCATTTGTGTAGGACAAAATGAAGTCCAAATTTCATGATTTTTTTTTTATGATTTTACTATAATTTTATGAGAAGGTAATGTACTTGGTTTTATATCTGTTTGAGTTTTCAGTAAAAAGTTATGATGGTGCAAAGTGAACCTTCTGGAAAGATTTATCACTCAGCCAACTTTTTACCAGAAAAGACTCATAGGGTAGGTCACATGGGTTATTAGATAATTTAAAAAAACTAAAAATACCCTTTTGTGAATATTTTCAAGATATTTATATAAATATAAGATATGATGTGTTTTGATCATATCTTATGCTATGATTTTCCATTTTTTCATATTCTAAATTTGCTGATGCGACTGTGTGACTGCTTGTTATTTTTGAACCATATATTTTGATTTGTAGATCCATTTTAAATGCCATTTATTATGTTATAAATCTAAATTATTCCTCTTTGCAATGATATTGGTTTAAAATTAAAGAAATGCATATTTAAAATTGGTCAATATCATGGTTATAATGATGTGTTGATGTGACAAGCCTTCACAAAGTTGCTAGAGGCTTCTAGAAGCCAAGTGGTAGGTGGTGTAGGAGTTTCAAGGAAAATATTTGAGGATTGAAGATTGTATTTAGAGAATTTAATTATTTTACAGAGCCTTTAAATATTTTCCTTTCTTTGTAAGATCATGACTCATCATCTTCAAAATAGATTCTTGTCTTCTAGTGTATTTCTCAACCAATGAGAGGATTCAGAAGATATTCAAACAAATAAAGGTTAATTTGTCGATGGAGGACTATTCTTGATTTTATAAAAATGTGGTTGGAAATTCATTAAAAGGTGGTGGTATCTCATTTATTATTTTGATTATGTGCTCCCTCACACTTTCTCTTCATGCTTTCTCTATATCTCTTATTTTATTCCCCATTGTAACTCTCTCTCTCTCTCTGATTTTACATTCTCACAAGGACTCTTTGATATTTAAGAGCAAGAGACTCTCATTTTATAAGGATAATCCCTATAATATTTTTTAAGAACTACCTCCTAATTCAATATAAGACTTTCTTTGCCTATTCTTGCCTTTGATTAGTGTTTAGTAAGCTTGTGCATGATGGCCTTGTGAAGGAGATTCTTCCATATCCATTATCCTTCTTTTTGACCTATTTTAAGGTGCTTATAAGATATTACAAGTTTTAAATCATGATATTTATACCATTAATGTAAACTTAGTGTGAGTCATGGAACTCTTCTTTTTTTCCATTCATTACTTCCTGAACCTAGTTTATGAAATACTTATGCAACTAGCTAGATTGTGAGATTTTGTGAGCTAGTATTATCTTGTGTTGATCTAGTTTAGGTTCAAGAATATGAGAGCCTCATTTAAATTTGGTGAATCATATTTTTAAAATTATTATGATCCCCATTCCCCCTTTTATAACCTTTTTCCAAGTAGAATCATTAGTTTAGGTGATCCATCAAAAGGAATCTAGCCTTTTCTAGATGTTTAACCCTATTATAGGATACCCATAACCTAGGGTTGTTCCCATATTGTGATTGGGGGTGGAAGAGCCTAAATAAATCTTTCATAATGGTGCTATATTCTATCATAACATTTCCCTTAGTTTCCAAATGATCTTATGAATATGTTGTCTACTAAGATAGACTTCAGAACATTGCACCACTTTCTTTCATTTATAGTCTGAAGATCAACCTATTCCTCATTATATCCTATAGGTGGCCTTTAGAGAATATTTAATACATACTATATGATTGGACCTTACCTTCTCATCACTGATCCTCGTTTATCTCTTTGAAAATATTTAAAATCTAGATTGGGATTAGAATGATCTTAAATGCTTATACACCTTCCTTGTATGCACTTTTAGCTCACACCTTTCAAGGCATGGCTATAGGTGCTCATCAAGATTAGGTTTGAATGCTTGAAGATATCCAAACCAAAATAATATTCATTATCACTATTTATAGGGTTTTTTGCTACTTCATGGCATTTTCAACCTCATTGTCATTTATTCCATTTTTACATAGACCTATAGGTGGTCTCTTAAGTTATGGAATTAGTTGGACCCTTAACCATATCTTGACTATACATAGTCATGTAGGTGTGTCTATCTTATATTTGACTTATTTCATCTTGTGTTTTAGTCAAGTATCATGTTTAAATTGCTTTTGTGTTGGTTTGATGTTTGATCATAGTCCAAAATGAGGACCTATAAGCTTAAGGCCTGTAGGTCACTACTTGTTTGTTTAGGGATACCAAGAGACACTTCCTTAAGTCATTAGAATTTTCAAAACTATAAAAATCTTATCACTTCTTATCACTATTTCAATGGTCTACAAAGGCTTATGACAATGCCTCATATCACCTTCAACTCACCTTATAGTCTGTAGAGACTATATACATAATCATGTTATATGTAGGGTCTCTATGTATAGAATTGGATCCTCTAGTTAATTTGAACAACTTTATAATGATAACATGGAATTCAAGGAAACATGAATGCATTAAGATATGTATCAAGTCTTTCCATGATTATGAGCATCTTCCATCTACTTCTATAGTTTGTATAGGCCTGTATATGAAGGAAACACTTGTGACTCTCATTTGAAGATGTGATTATACTTCTAGCTTCATATTTATATACTTTAAATAGTTTAATATTATTTTCAAAATCTCACGCTATGATATATCACTAGTATTTGATCCAAAATTTGCAATTAAGCATGTAGTGGACTGCTCAAACCTTGATAATATTCCCAAAGAGCATCCCACTTGAAGATTATGAACAAGAAACACATCTCATATAAAATCACATGAACTCCATGAAAATAAGGGATATTCCATGAGTTATGAATCATTATAAACCTCTGATAGTGACCACCATGAAGATAAAATAAAACACGCAATAGGATTCACTGAAATAACTTGGTCATCAAGACACTTTTCTTCTAAGTGAAGACACTTCATAGAGATGAGTTAAATAATCAAACTAACATGAAAAGGATATCCTTGACCTATATGATAATCCTTAAAAACTATTCCTCTCCATTAATTTTTGAAGTGGAGAAACTAATGCAAGAACATATCCCTCTCAAATGGATATGGCATAATGACTTACTGT
Source organism: Torreya grandis (assembly GCA_037957365.1). Lineage (NCBI taxonomy): Eukaryota > Viridiplantae > Streptophyta > Pinopsida > Cupressales > Taxaceae > Torreya > Torreya grandis. Next base: position 11,029 of record JARHVA010011031.1, read on the forward strand.
CACTCTCAGAGATTATTCATAAATATAAGGAAATCAATATGAAAAATAATTCCACTAATTTCAAGCTTACTATAACCCCTAACAATATCCAAAGTTTCAACTCCTCTCTCTCTCTCTCTCTCTCTCTCTCTCTCTCTCTCTCTCTCTCTCTCTCTCTCTCTCTCTCTCTCACATAGCATTCAGTTCAAATTTACCTTCTTGAGTTTATGAAGGTAGTGATGGATGTGAAAGAGTGTATGGAGTTGCCAGTTTGACATGAAAATTGTTCCAAAGTCAAAAATGATATTAGGGATTCCAAGGGAAACTTAAAAACGATTTTCAACTGAAATTTGATCTTATAAGGCCATACAAGTGCTTGTAAAGTGTCCTTTTGCTTAGTTTACTTAGTTTAGGCATTAAAATACAAATGTTATGATTATATGACTATACTCAAACATTATCTAACCCATTTATGACATCATGGACATTTTTAATCTTATTGAAATGTTATATTCTTTGAATGGTATGTACAACTCTTCCAAATAGGCCAAAAGGTGGCCAAAAGGTGTTTTTTGTATATGAGAGATAAATAAAAGGTTAGTGCATGATATTATGATCTCAATGAAATATAAATTACATTTTATAATGTATTTAAAACATAAAAAATCTTTTAACATGTTTTAAAATTCTAAGACCTTGAGATTGATCCAGAGGACTAGACAAGTGAACATAAGATCAAACTTTGGACAATGCTAGGAAATAACAAATATGACCACATGGAACTATTCAAGACCATTTAAGACCAAGAAAATATTTTTAAAACCATAATAAGATTCAACCTAGAGAGGGTGACCAATTTTGTCTTAAGGTCAAAAATTGGTGTCATTATTTACTCTTCTATCATGTGGCATACTAGGTGGCATTATTTATGTCTACACAATGTCAAGGATCCTTTCAACAATGCATGCTTTATGGAAGTGTAACTGTCACACCTAAAAGTAATTAAAATCATCACATAAGTATAAGATGAACCACTCTTTTAACTATATAATTTTTTAAACTTATATTATAATTGATTCCTTGTAATGATGTATATTGTAAGACACCAAACATGGTGAATAAGACACATAGGAGACTCACATAATGACCAAGTAGTCATTGTCATATTTCCTAATCAACCATGTCTATAGAATCCTAAATACTTACATGTCTTGGGAATATCATATCAATTGATACTTTATCAAACTAATTAAATCACTTAAGATGTGTATCCCTCTCTAGTCACTAGAACCTTCTTTCCCCACTTTTTTTAATGACATGGTAGTTTAGACAAATCAATCAGGTTGTTAATCCTTTTCTAATTATAGGAACTATCATTAATTATTTTATTATATATTTCACACACGTATATTGACCTATTATTTCTATTTATTAAAGGTGGAATCATTTTTCCAATAACCTTTTTTGAATGTGTAATGGTTGTTTTCACATTTGTTTCTTAGATAACATTATGTATTCTATAATTTCACAACTCTATTTGAATTTTATTATGCATATAACTAACTTAAATCCATTTAATTATGTTGTCCTCTAAGTCTCCTCCTAGGCCCCATATCAGTGGTATCATAGTAGAGTTTATCACACCTTGTCTTTAGTTGTCTATTCTAAGTGAGAAAGCCAGTATTCAGATGCATGTTCATTTTCTTCTCTATTTCAATCATGAAAAAGTGAGCAAGAAGGTATTTTATAAAATTTATGGATTAAGATAATTTTAATCATAATTGTAAAAATTGATGAGTAAAATCATAGTGTAAAATATATGCAATAAATTACATAAGTGATTTAGAAATTTCTAAATATATAATTATGGTAAAAATGGAAAATACCAAAGTAGAATAACTTAGATAGAAATCAAGTATTCAAGGCTATAATTCAAACTATGAAATTGATGGTTTGACTATATGAAGATGTTTTTAATTAGTAATATGGATTAAATTTAATATGGGACAAGGCCACTCTATTTAAAAATTGTGTACCTTCACATATTGGCTATATGTGTGTGATCAAATCTATGCATTTCACTGTGGAATCCACTATGTGCCTTCTTCACTTGTAACCCTAGATCAATATGTCATGTAGGCAAAATGTAAAATGGGGGTGAAATGGGTTAGTATTTTAGGTTTTACTTGACCTAAACACCACCTATGTTGAGAATTTCCTACATATTGATACTTAGAAGAGGGATTAAACTCCATGTAGTTCTCCCATGATATAATGGTGTGTGTGTAAAACTAGTGTAATGTTATATGTTGGTACAATCCTGGTGTGATTAAGTGATTCAACAATGACCTATGATGTTGAATGTGTATTTAGACTTAGTTCAAGGCTACTATGGTTGTGCAGACTTAGAATTGGGAAGATTATATGTTTTCCTCTCAATGTGTAATTGGATGTTCTAGTTTTTTCCCTTGATATGAGGCTATAATGGACAAATGGCTTAAAAATGTGGTATTATAGTGATAATTTTTTAATTCCTTTAGATGAGACTTGTGAAAAATGTGGGGTGAATTATTTGATGAATTTAAATTTGAGAAATTAGTTTTTATTTGGTGGGAAGACAAGGCCAATGTAAATAGACACTATCAGTGAGCAAGATAGTCCTAAAACAAGGGCCTTGTCTAAAGGGAAAAGACATCTAATTTGGAAGTTTGGATAAATCTAGGGATGATATTAGGTTGTTTATAATTAGTAACAATAACATTTAGTACTCATTAGTTACTTGGAAGAATAGGCCATCAACATATAACTGAAGTAAAGATGGTCAAGAACTATGGAATTAAGCATGAGCTAAGTGTGTACAAGGAGTGATCACAAATGCATTATTTTATCAATAAATTTTAATTTATGTGTTTGGATTTTCACCCATTTTATTATAGTAATGCAGTAAAGTGAAATTTCTAGAGTAAAAGGAAAATATTTATACTTGAACTCACCTATGAAGAGTAGGATTGAATATAGGCCGCATGTTGAGCTATACTTCATGTAAAACTTGTAATGAAACATGTATAAATAAGTACTTACTTAGGATGAAAATATGAAAGAAATGAAACTAAACTTAAAAATAAAATAACAAAGAATGAATACACCTATTTAGGTACATGAACTACTATGTTTTTAGCACAAAATAAGTGTCAGTAGAAGGTATAACCCTCATTACAAGGAATCAGTTATAATATAAGGTTACAGAAGTATATAGTTAAAATAATGGTTCATATTATACCTATGTGATGAATTTAGTTCCTTTTAGATGTGATGGTTACACTTCCATAAATTATGCTGAAAGGATCCTTAACATGGTGTAGACATAAATAATTCCACCTGGTATGCCACATGATATAAGAGTTATTATATCATGATAGAAGATTTATTGTATTTTCCATGGTGTACTTAATAATGTGTGGTATGTTATAAGGTATTATGGAATCATGTAAGGGTGTTGTATGTTTAAATTCTTGGTACAAGATGCTTTGAAGGTGATAAGTCATGCATAAGACTAAAGTGCCACATAGTGTTTATCTTGATGTTTTGGAAAGACATAAGGATACCACATAGACTATATAAGTGTGATAAGTTAACATGGTGATTTATCTTGGTGCTAAAAAATATGTAAGAGTGCAAATAATATTTATTAGTGAAATAGAGGTATGTAGGCCATGTGAGTATGCATAAAATTTGATGTGAAAAGTATTACCTTAGTAAATTAGGTTACGTGATGTGACCTAACGATTTATAAGCATGCTCACATTTTAAAGTAAAATACATTTTCATAAATCATGTCTCATTTCCTATAGGTTTAAATAGTTAAATCTATGTGAATAGGTGTGATGAGCCCTACAAAAAGTCTGAATACCTTCAAAACTACCTTGTAAGGTTTGTAGTACTTAACTACAGGAGCTATGTAGTAACATATAAGATGAGTTAGATGTTATGATATGGAACCTGAATGTTAAACATGATGTATAATATGATGACATTAGTGAAAGGATATATTATCAACATTCAATAATTGTGGGAAGATTTAGTGTCTCAAGTCCTCCTAAATTATCTTTTCCTCTCACAAATTTCTCTTAAGTTTCCTTTTATATTGTTACTTGGTATTCCATATCATTTTTTTGGGTTTAATCTATATTACAAAGGTCATATATCCTATTATCATTTTGGTACTTTTCTACTTTCTCTACTACCTATTTCTACTATTTATCCAAATATTCTCTCTTTGGTAGCCTTCTCCTCCACTTGCTTATCATCTTTGTCATATGTAGACATAGTCTCTATGAATAGTTATTTTTATATCGTAGTATTTAGGTGAGGATTTTATAGATGTTTATATGTTTGAGGTTGATCCACTTGTATTAAAGTATCATCTATAAATTCATCTATGATTGGTAGTTTGATTTGCTACACCATGACAACTTATAAAATGAAGGATTAGATAGGAGGGGTATATTTCACTATTGTAAGGGAATGAGGTGATGATGGAATGATATTAGATGGAGTGTATGGGGGCATGGGTGATGGTTTGTATTGTGATAAGGATACAATATTATATCTACACATAGTGTCCTTAGTTCATGTAGTTGATGGGACGAGGCATTGATTATTTTTCTCTTTGGTTTTAAAGTGGGTCTCTTTGGTTGACACCTCTCCTTATGGGTTCTAAATTGATACCATGGATATTGGGAAGGTTTATGTAAATGCTCCCATGTTAGGGTAAGGTATTAAAAATATTAATTTATGTGAATTATTTATCAATGGTTGGAATGGGTTAGCTTTCATATCACCTTTCTCCTCATTACTTTCCATAGTGACTAGTCAAACTGGATCCTTTTTATTAAACTTTAGATCAATTGGATTCATAGGATTTTTAGAATGATTCTCTATGGTATTTTCACTTGAATTAGTGTTTTGGACCCTGATGCTTCTTTAGCTGATTTGTAAACTAGGTGGATTTTACACAATAGGATTCACCAACACATATATCATAATTTTAAATCAACAAGTATTTGAATGCAAACAATAGATCTATGAAGTGATTGAAATTAATCACATAATTATGAGATCAATAATGAATCATATATTATTATAAAGACATAATAAAATTATCTTGGAGACACTTGGTGTGGGAAAAAATCTAGTGGGTAAGGCAACTACACTCCCATTTCCACTATGTTATTCATAAATGTACAAATTACTACCAAAAATTGGCCTTCATGGATAGATATTTTACTAATCCCATATAAAAATATTTCAAAAAATATTTATTTTCACCTTTTGGACACTTCTCAATACAAACTATCATTAAAAAATCACTAAACAACTAAGAACAATAGAAGATAACATGAACCAAAAATCAAACTTGTTATCTTGCATTGTGAATCCAATTAAAAGACTCTTATGATGTCTTATACCATCCAAAACGTCTATATTTATTACATCTCCATCAAGAATTTTCTAATAATCTCAAACAATCTAAAAATGAGAAGAAAAAACATTTAAAATAGTTCATCTTTGGACTTTTTTTATTATGGAAAAACTACTAATTGATGTAGATTTGTGGTTACACAATCACTAGGTAGTTTCATGTCCATCACCTAAAAACACTAATAATTACACAAATACCAATGAATTTTTATAATTGACACCTATATATAGTGATGGTTCCACTATCTATAGTAAACCCTTGATTTCAAGAGCAAAAAAACACTAACTTCATCACTATGAAGATGTCCAAATCACCCCCACACTAAATTTTCCACTAAAACATATCTTATTTGATGTTTTTTACATTAAATTCATTACAAGAGTGTCTTAGAATTATGAATTACATACACTTGGGTATATTAGAAACATCTAGTATACATTAATAGTACATTAGGATCCAATTTTTTATCAGGCCTCCCTAATTTGAGGCTTTTAAGTCCCTAAAAGCTTAAAAAACTAAGTAAGCGAGGAAATATTTTTCCCACATACCTTTTCCCCATATCTTACCTAGATTACCATTTTGAATTTATAGGTAGCTGGCCTTTTAACCAACCTAGACAATGATCTTGCACTCCTCTTCATGTTGTCCTTTCCTTCTCTTACAATAAAAAATCCTCATCTAATTATAATTGACTATCTAGAGTGAGGTCTTGAATTGAAGGTATATAAAAAAAATTTATTCATTGTCTATCATAAAATACTAAAAAAATATTTAATCTATTAACATTAACAACTGGATAAATCTTTGTAGAAGGAGGAAAATCAAGTCTAAATGCATTCTTGCCCACTTGTTCCAAAATTTAAAATGGACCATACCTAAGAGGCCTAATATTCTTAGTATTACCTTAGAGCCTTTCTCTACTCAATTATAACCATACCTTTCCTCCAAAAATGAAAATATGATTAGTCCTATGCTAATAATGTCTTGATTTTTACTTGGATTGTGACTCATTCAACCTCTCTTGCATTTTGAGTTGAATTTGCTTAATGTTATCAATGAATATTTTAGTTTTGTGGACATCTTGACCCACTTTCCCATTGCCTTTGCATGGATATATCATAACAACATCAAATTCACATGGAGGTAAGTTTATGAATAAGTTTCAAAAGGAGTTTTAATTATATAAGCATGAATTTATCTATTCTAGGAATGTTGAATATGCACCAAAATTTCATCACATGTCTTAGGAGGATTCCTATTTTACCCTCTCAAGATATGTACCAATATTATATTTACAACCTTATTCTACCTAATGGTTTGTGGATGAATATTTCTAGACTTTTTCAATTTGGTTTTCATATTCTCACACAATGTAGACTAAAACGTTCTAACAAAACTTAGGTCTCAATTTTGAACAATAGAACTAGGAAAACCAAAATGAACCCACACATTATCAAAGAACAACTCAACTACATATAAAAATTTGAGGGTCTTTTTATGAGAAATAATAATACACATATTTTTAAAAAGGTCCACAACCATAAAGATATTCTCATGCCCCTTTATTGACATAGGAAACCAACCTCAAAAATTCATGTAAATACTTTCCTATAGCTTGAACAGAACTAATAATGACTTATAAAAAACTAACTTCCTATTACTAGGATTTCTTAAACTACATAATACACATCCTATTATGAACTTGGAAACAACATATTTAATATTAAGATAATATACATACCTCTACAATTTTTCAATAGTGTTTGTAACACTAATATATGCTACAAGTTTTGAATTATGTCCTTCCCTCATTGGCTAAAATATTTAATCCTTAGGCACATAAAGCTTATCCATATTGAAGGTTTGTAGAGTAACCCATATTAAAGGTATTAATCATTATTAGGCTTAGATATTTCACCTTGGGATTTTGTTTCTTGAATAAATGGCTCCCAAAAATCTATATTATGTTCATATCCCTCTACATAAGAATCACACATAAAATACTTAAGAAGAGTTATAGTGCCCATGGATGAAAATAAAGGAGGTATAGATAACATATCAAATAGTTTTTTAGTCACACCTTTCTTATATTTGATAATCAAATGTTTTTTTTTTACAAAATTCCATCCATTTGTAGTGTCTAGATTTCTGAAATTAGGTTTGAGCATACAAATGTTGGAGAGGTTGGTGATCTATGTAGGTAGTAGTTTCCCTATCATAAGATAGTGTTTACATTTCTTGAATTATTTAATAAGAACATATAGTTATTAATCATATGTACAATAATTCATAATTTCACCAAGAAATAACTTTGAATGGTAACATATGGGCTTACCTCATTGTAGTAGAATATCCTCCATAGCATAGTTATTAGCATATGTTTCCCCCTTAGAGGGTAATTGTAAGTTATCCAAAGATAAAAATAGAACATGGATAATCTTAATGTTTTTATGTTGTAGATATTGAAATATGATTTTATATGACACACTAGTTTTTTACACTTGAAAAATATCAACATGACTCAACCATTTAGTTTATGACTTTTTTGTTACCAAAAGGCTTGCATTCACTATCTCACCATGTGAAATTTATTATCCTATAGTCCATCCCTAACATGATGATGACATATATCACATGTAGCCTATATCATATTAGGTTTTTTTTTACCTTAACTCATGTTCACCTAGGTGCTTTATTTATTACCACTCACTTATGTGTGGATATTTAATTTATCTTATTTTAGAAATTATGAGATATTACATGTTTATATCATAGATATTATGGGGATATTTTATAGTTGTTTCTATCCTTTAGGGATAATTATCTTTTAGTCATAGGTTTGATCTCTTAATTAGATCTTAGTTATGATTAATCACTTTGATTAATCTCTTAATTATGATTGATCATTTAGCTTGATTTATTAGTTAAGATTGATCTTCCTTTCCTATATATGTAAGGCACATTCACTATATTTGACAAGCTCTAGAGATATAGAGGATTTATCATTGTATGATCTATTTGTGTATAATTGATTGAGATGTTGTTTGAGCAATGATCAATGGATTTTACTATGGTAATGGTTCTTATATTTGAGCATAGGTAAGAGTTTTTATAAACTCTTTCAACCTATAGTCTACATAAAACTTGATTTCCATCCTACATAGATAGTTACACATTCTCAACAAATTTTTACCTTGTTGGTCACTAGCATCTAGATTAAGACAATAACACGGATGCTAGTGTCTATACCTTATAAAAAGTCAAAATTGAAAATATCTATATATGTATGGGTCAGATTATTTATCTTATTTAACCCTCCCATGATATTTATTTTGAAAGGTGTGGTATACATGCAAATCAAAGGTTATTCATTATCTATCTAGTAAAAACCTCTCAAGTTCACATTACATTACTAAAAATCATTTTCACAACTGAGATATATTGACCTATTATTAACTATTTCTAAATCAGTCATATAATAAATATTATTGTAGTCCTGAATAATTCAAAGAGCATTCCATGAGTAGTATTTGTTAAGTTACATGTTAGATTGCTAGATGCACTCGAATATAACATATTGTAAAATTGTTCACATATAAGCCCACATAAAGGGGATAAATACATCCCTTTAAGGCCATATTTATAGTATATGGATATGTAGGAAACACTCTTTGATATATGGGTATTTGAGGCCAACTCAACTTCACTTGAGCCCACTAATCCCTATTTTAAAAGGTGACATGCTAAAATCAAAAGAATGATGGTTTTAAGTAAAATAATAATTATGGGAACCAGTGTGCATGATATAAAATGATAACTTGTAAGGTGATAGTGAACCCTAATTAGTGTAACTAAATATTGAAAAAAAAAATCTATATTATAAGCCAAATATAAGCGCTAAAATAAAAATAGAAGCATCAACACTAATGTTTATAGTCTGACACTAGTGTCCCAACTAACAAAAAGCTAATTTATAGAATATGATGAATTGAGGTAAATCACCATATTATCTTTTTCTATACATGTGCCTGTCAAATCTACCTATGCATCATTACATAATCTAAGTTTTGTTTCTCTTTTAAATTTCTGCATTCAAAATATTGTTTGGCATTGTAATTTTCTATATTTAGCACATTCTCAAATTTAATATATTTATAAAAATATTTTAAATATAAATTATTTAATTGGACTAATTTATAATATATTATTTCATAACTAATTATGATATCCCCCTGCCCTTAACATAAATATGGTTTAAATTTTTATGAACCCCACCTTCATGTCTTATTGTGTAGCCCTATATTTCTCTAGGGTTTTCAATTTAGTTCTAATTTCCTTATCATGTTGGATTATTTGATAGAATTCATATGTATCTCATTTATTTTCCTCATATTAGTCTTCATAACATTTACAATGTATAAAAATGAGCATTTTCCTCCTCCTAACCCTAAGGAGGATGATAAGTAATTTCCCTCTAACTCGTTCCATGTTATCACTATTTCAAGGGGTAAGGTATCCCATCCTATAGTAATAAAATAAGGTAGACAAAAAATCCTTCCTCAACCTCCCACATATCATATAGATAGTGTGTGTATACATGTTTAAGCCAAAGTACCTAGGGTTTGTGCTTGTGAAGACCTCATGAATAAACTCATCATTATGAATAAGTTAATAGAAGAGTGGCGAAATAAAAATTAGTATTTAAGTTCAAAGATCACATCATTGGAAAATCAGGTCACATATGAAAATAATAGATAATATGCTATTATTAATTTTAAATTTATATTTTCATTGAGAAAGTTATGCCTAACAATAATTCATATCAAAATGGGAAGCTACAATAAAACACATCTAAAAAAGTGATTAAAAAATTAATCAAAAGTATAATAAGAGATCAAGTGAGTTTATAATGGAAATTATTAGAAATAATCTAATCAAAATACCTCCTCTACATCCTCTAAGGAAATCAAAATACTATTGTGCATATCATATAATACATGGGAATCATAAAAATAGTTGTTTCAATTTGAAGAAGAAAATACAAAGTACAATTGATAGTGGTGATTCTATAATAGATACATCAATAAATAAACCCACTCACCTTATGCATGCATCTTAACTAACATGAGTGAAAAAAGAATCAATAGGGGTACACAAGGATAATTTAGAGGAAAAATAGTTGCAATTGAAATAATTAGAGAAATAAAATATTTAGAAGACAAAAATTGAGCAAGCAAGATTACAAAAGGAACAAGATGAAAAATAAAAACAAAAATAGGAATTGTTTGAAAATCAAAGGTTAAAAAAGCTATAAGACAAAAAAATATAATTACTAAAATATAATTTTGGAAATTAAGTTCAAGGTAGGAAAAAAATAATGGTTAAAGAAGGTTTTTAAAAAAAGGTAAAAAAACAAAAAGACATTTGAAAAATCTAAAGTTTCAAATGTGGTTTCAAATGGGTATTTACAAACCTTTCCTCATATCAAAACCCTTCAATTATCACTGATCACATAGATGTTGAACAATTTACATATATCAAGGATAAGGACTATCAAGATACATTTTTTTATTTTATGCCATTTTTTATCTCTCTTGGAAATAAGCATAAAAAACTAGATCAAACTAATGAAATTGCAACAAATATGAGATCAATTAAATTAATAATTTGATTTGATTAAAAAAAATGCTCTTTTAATTTTTGTTATTTATAATCCAAGTTCATACAATGTTGTGCTTGGAAAATCATGGTTACACTCCATAGGAGCAATGATTGATTAAAAAAATGTTTGCATGTCATTTTCTCATGAAGGTAAGGTCACATAATTTTCCAAAGAAGGAAAATATTTAGAGAGAAAGCATAAAATATAATACATATATTCAACTACTATACAAACATATATAATTAATGACATATCAGTATAGGCAAATGACACAATTCATGTTGCAAAAGAGGAACCAAAAAAATCATAACCACAATATGCAATAGTTGGCTTTACATATAAAAATGATCAAAAGGACATATTGCAAGTTCAAGTGAAAACTAAAAATTTATTCATTTCCTATGATGACTATGGTTATGAAAAACATAATTGGAATGACACAACTAATATACATGATGAATATAGCAATATAATTTAGGGTTATTAAACACATGATACATGGCCTTCATATCAACATCTCATTGATGAAATTCTTGGATTTTAGTAACATATTTTACTTGTACATAACACATTTTATAAGCATACTATTATGCACAAATGAAAAAATAGTAAAAGTCAAAAAATAAATAAAATACAAAAACATTCAAATAAAGCAAAAATACAAAAACATTTAGCATACACATGTTTTCTGAATTTTGAATATATGTTATTTACTTTATGTTATATATAGCATATCATTTCATTTCTATGCACACAAATGTTTCAATGGTACTTGAGTGTGATACATGTATACACTAGATATATGATACATGAGCATACAAATGTTGGACCTTTTCTTCTACTCATGTGATACACTACACTAGGGACATCTATTTCATTTATCATGATTGATACATGTTTTATTGTTTTATGATCACTTTACATTATCATGTTGAGATTATATACTAATGCTTAAACATATTTATACTCATGCTTATATCTTACATAGTATGCTAGATATCTTATGGTATAAGACATTTTTATAACACATGTATGAAGGAACTAGTATGATATGATTATCATGGTTGATTATATTTCATTGTTAATCTTAGCACATGGCTTACTTGAGTATACTTATTATTTTATACTTTTTAAACATGTTCCTTGCTTATTGACCATAGTGACCTGTATTATTTATTTGGTGTGAGGACATTTAAACATTTCATCCATTTGAGTGTGTGACATTTGAACATGACCCTTGGTTTTATTCTCCTTAGACCCATTTTTTATGGCATTAAGTTCTCTTGTGTGTGTGATTGATTATTTATTGAGCTTGTGTTTGTCAATCCTCGATGCTACCATGATATTTATCATGCATCTTATGACTTGTTGTGATTGGATACTATGAGCTTCATTGATATATCTACTTAGACATGATATCACTATATACATTATTATTACATGATTGATATAGATATGACATGGTTATATTATCTCTTTTAGATAAGGTGACTACCAGATTGCATCTCCCTCATCTAAAAATGGTGAGGGGAGGGGAGCATATCAATGGGGGTATGCCATAGATACATGAGACTATACACACGTAGTTAGTATAATTGGCATAGTTTGATATAATTTACATGATTTAGATATAAACTTGGGGTATAATATTATGATTTTGGCACCAATTTTCATAGATTAGGGACAAAATTTTTAAAATTTGAGACATATATTATATACATTTGATAGAGAAGAGGTTATATTTTGATAAATACTTAGCATTAAAACACATTATAGGTGCATATGCCATGAAAATTCATGAAACCACATATACATATTCATATTATACATCATTTAAAATATAAAATATGAGGGGGAATGAATAGGGTTATTAACAAGGTTTATTCATTTCTCACCACACATTAATGCAATGACTTTTCTAAGATGCACTAATTAAGATTTTACCTATATACAATAACTATATTCCTTGAGTATTAAAATAGAGATTCACTATCATAGATGTCCTTAGCACTAATTCATTTTTTAGGCTAATATGGTTGCACCTCTTGACCTTAGATATATTGTCTAGATTATGTATACACTTGAGTTATGAAATTGAGATTTAGTGCTCTTAATAGCCTTGGCACAACTCACCATTACCCCATATTGGGGTCATGATCACCCTCTAATTCCTCTCTTCACATATCCAAGGTTAAGTTTTGAAACTCTCTCTCCAATGCTTAAATGAGAAATCATCATCACCAAAGAAAAGTACCAAGGGGAAACATGGTTGTATCGACACATGTATTCCTTCTTTACTTTCTTTACTTTTAAGTATTTCAATTATTCAATTTTTTGATTATATGCACTAATTAAATTGTAACATGATCTTGGTTTCATGTAATGTAGAAACATCAAATTAAAATGGGGCTAAAGAAAAAATCAAGGTGTGTTGTATAGACCAAGGTACACATGTATTTCCTTTAACGTAGAAATTTTATCTTTATGCATCATTATATTATAAAGAGGGAGAATGTAGATAATAAAATATGATTTTATATGACATACTAGTCTTGTACACCTAAAAATATCAATCATATCTTAACCCTTTAGTTTATAACCTTTATGCTACTGAAAGGCTCATATTTGCTATATCACTATGTCAAACTACTTATCTTATAGTTTGACCCTAACATTATGATGATACAAATCAATTTTAGCCTAAAGTTTGCATAAAACTTGATTTCCATCCTACACATATAATTAAAAATCCTAATCATCATTTTAACCTTATAGGATACTAACATCCATATTAGGACATTAACATGGAAGGTAGTGTCCAAAATTTGATTCTAGTATCTATGCCTTCCAAATAATTAAAATGAAAAGGTTTTTTATAAATAAAAATCCAATGTCATTCATTATATATCTAGTAAGCACCTCTCAATCTCACACTACATTACTGAAAGTCATTTGTAAAACTGAGCTATACTACCCTATTCTTACCTATTTTAAAATTGATCATAAGACTAATCTTCTTATAGGTTTGAAGTATTCAAAGAGTGACCCATGAGAAATGTCTATTAATTTACAAGATATATCACTATATCAATCACATATATCATATTGGATAACTTCAATTTGACTTGGGGGGTTTCCCTTCTGCATTTGTCTATTTTTGATTTTTTGCTAGTTGTTTTGCATCATTGATGCATAATATCTTATTATCAATATTATAATATATATATATATATATATATATATATATATATATATATATATATATATATATATATATATATATATATATATATATAATCATCAATGTTATTCTTTACAATTTGATGGTAATGTCCAAACTAAAAAAAACTATTTTCTAGAATCTAACGATCAAGGCAAATCAATAGACAATCTTCTTCCACACTTGTGTCTATCAGGTATGCCTATGAATCATTACATAAACTAAGTTTGGTTTATCCTTCAAATTTATCATTTCATAATATTATTTGACATTATACTTTTATATATTTATCACATTCTCAAATTTAGTATATATATCAGAATATTGTAAATATAAGATATTTAATTAGCTTGATTCAGAACAACTCATTTCATAATATATTACCCTTAAAATTAGCACAAAGGGTTAAAATGTTTTATGAACCCAACCTATGAGTATTATTCCATAACCCTAGCTTGATATAGGGTTTTTAACCTTTTAGGCTTTAAAACTTAATTCTGATTTCCTTATTATATTGGAGTATTTACCAGCATTTGCATGTATCTCATTTCTTGTTCTCATATTAGTCTTTGAAAAATTTAAAATAGATGAAAAGGATCATATTACTATTCCTAACCTTAAATAGGGTGGTATACACTTTCCCTCTACATAGTTCCATGTTATAAATACTACAAGGGTAAGATAACCCATCCTATAGTACCAAATGCAAGTAACTACCATATCCTTCCTCAACCTCCTCCACTTACCACATATCTTATAGATAGTGTTTGTATTAAAATTTAATATAAAGTACCTGGGGGTTGTGATTTTAAAGTACTCAAGTATAAAATCATCATTATTATTAAGTTAATAAAAGAGTTACAAAACAAAAATTAGTATCTTAGTTCATATATAACATCATTGGAAAATCATGTCACATATGAAAATAATCTATAATGTGCTAGTGTTAATCATACATTTATATCTTCAACTATTAATGTTATGCCTAATAATAATTCATATCCAAATGGGAAGATACAACATAATAAATCTACAACAAGTGGTAATTTCTTTACAAAAGGCCAATAAGAGTTCAAGTGAGATTGTAAGGGAAATGATTAGAAAAAAGTTGATCAAAATACATCCTCTACATCCTCTAAGGTGATCAAAAAACTATTGTGCATATCATAGAATGCATGGGCATCATACATACATTGTTTTGGATTTGAAGTAGAAAATATAAATTAAAATTGGTAGTGGTGATCCTATAATATATAAATCAATAAAGAAACCCACTCACCTTATACATGTATCTTCTAAAACACAAGTGAAAAAAGAACTAGTATGGGTACAAAAAGACAATTTAGAGCAAAAATAGTTTCAATTGAAAAAAATAGAGAAAGAAAAGATTTAGAAGGCAAAAGTAGAAAAAGAAAGATTATAAAGGGAATAAAATGAAAAAGAGAAATTACAAAAGGAAAAGTTTTAAAAGACAATGGTATAAAAGCTACATCATGAAAAGGTACAATTACTTAAAGATAAGTTGGAAAATTAAATTCAAGGTAGGCAAAAAAACATGCTTAAACTAGGGTTTTTAAAAAAAGGTAAAAAGTAAGAACACTTTAAAAATATAAAGTTTCAAATGTGATTACAAGGGGGAAATTAAAAATGTTTCCTAATATCAGGACCCTTTCACTATCATTGCTCACATAGATGGCAAGTATTTTATAGATATCAAGGTTACGGACTATCAAGATGAAATTTTATTTTCTATCTCATTTCTTAGCTCAATTAGAAGTAAACATCAACAAATATCCAAACTAATGTAATTAAAAAAAGTATGAGATCAATTTAGTCATTTGATTAAAAATAAATTTCTCTTACTTTTCATGTTATTTATAATCCAAGTGCATATAATTTTATACTTCAAATCATGGTTACACTCAATAGGAAAAATGATTGATAAAAACATTGGTTGTATATCATTTTCTCATGAAGGTAAGGTCACATCCATTTCCAAAGAAGAAACATATTTGGAGCAAAATCATAAAACATAAGACATATATTTATCTAATATACTAACAAATACAAGTAATGAAATATTAGTAGAGGCATAAAAGACAATATGTGTTATAAAAGAGAAACCATAAAAGTCACAACTAGAATATGAAGTAGTTGGTTTTAATAATACAAATAATTAAAAGGACATATCAGAAGTTTAATTACACCAAAACAAGTTAGTCGTTTTGTATGATGACTATGGTTATGCATAAAATGATTGGAATTATACAACTAATATACAAGATGAATATGGAAATATAATTAGAGGTTATGACATACATGATACCGAGCCTTCATAGAGGCATCCCCTTGATGGGCTCATTGGATTATAGTAGTATATTTTCCTTGTACATAATACATTTGATAATCATATTATTATTCACAAATATAAAAATAGTAAAAGTCAAATAATAAAAAAAATAAAAAAATCAAACATGAAAAAATTCAAAAAATAAATAAATAAATCCTATAATCAAGA
The DNA here is from genome assembly GCA_037957365.1 of Torreya grandis. Taxonomy (NCBI): domain Eukaryota; kingdom Viridiplantae; phylum Streptophyta; class Pinopsida; order Cupressales; family Taxaceae; genus Torreya; species Torreya grandis. The sequence goes on from JARHVA010011031.1 coordinate 27,890, forward strand.
AAATACAAAAACATTCAAATAAAGAAAAAATAAAAAAATATTTAGCATGCACATGTTTACTATACTTTACATATATGTTATTTACTTATATTAGTAATGTATACACCTACTTTCACTTGCCTCATTATAATATATAATAGTTTTATTAATGGACACTAATTACACTAATCCCATTTATTCTAATTCATCCCATTCTAATATCCTCCTTTGTCCCACTAATTTATCCTAATCTTAGCCATTTATCTAATATCCCCCTCCTTTAATCTCTTTCATCTATTAACCTTAGTTATCCCACTCCATTAGTTATTATTAGTCCCTATTATCCTAATCTATCCCCACATACCTATTATTTGGGAATTTTAAATTCACATGACCTGACCTACCCACCTACTAGCCTACACCCTAGCCTTTCCTACATCCCTATGAGTCCTAAACCTCATTAACTCCATCTAAACCCATATTATCTCCTAAACTAATTGAGAATCCTATATAAATATAGAATCTCCTCTATAACTATAGAAGCTCCTCTAAGACTCTACAACTATCTAAACTAGAGACTTCTAAATAATTTTTAATTCTCCTAAAATTCCCTCCAATATTCTATAAAAAGCCATGCTTAAGCTATGGAAAACTAACTAGAATATTCATGCCAAATCTATGTCCAATAATCCTTGAATCTATCATTCTCATATCCTTCATGTCCAATTATCCTATACTCAAGCATTCATCATCAAAAATCCTTCAGTCACACCATTACTATGTCAAATCCAAGTCTAATATTCAATCATAAATCCTAGAATGGAGTTGTAAAGAGGTAAAAAGGATGGTAAAAATGTTTTTATTATTCTAATTTTATCTCTTTTATCCATTCTTATTAGTGTCATTAGGTTTTATATTTTATTGTTAATTTTGGTAATATTTCCCAAGATCTAAAATTTGATGTACATTTTTGTGAGCACAGTGGGAATGACTGCTCCTAATTAATCAATTTTGATTGTTAGTTGTGTTTTTCCTAACTCATAAGGTCAATTAGATCAAGGAAATCTCAAAAAAATTAAAATTTTATGTATACATGTTGCAGTCACAATATTACACTAGTAATTAGAACATTGTCCTACATAGTCATGATATTGTCCCTAGAAATCATGATTTTGCTTTAACCATCCACTTAACTACTAATCATTTGCTTGAATATATAGGATTTTATCATTTTGAAAAAAACATGACTCATAATTAGTGATTTTTTTAGGCAAGTTACGATTTTGTTAACCCAAGTTATGATTTTTTTAACCTCTAATAGTTTTGTCTTGAGTTCCATCTTTTAACAAAACTATGACTTTGTGAGTCATGATTTTATTTGGCCATAAGTGATATTGTCATTGATAGTCATAACTTTGTTAGCTTTTGGTCATCCATTCCATTGACCCCCTATGTTTTTAATATGTAGGATCCTCTGTGTTTTTTAAAAGATTATAACCCTTTATGTGGGGGAAGCAGGATCAAAATGGAGTTAGGAATGAAGTCATTAGGCAAAATCTAAGTCACAATACCACAACTTTCCCATGCATGATATTACCTTGGTAATTATGATATTGAGCCCATGAATCATGATATTGTAGTCCTCCATAAAAATATTAACAATTGACCTCTGTAAGGTCTATTTTGACATTTTGAATTCTTATAAGGGATTTTTATTGTTCTCCATCTGATATTTTTGGGGTTTTTTTTTAAACTCACATATATTAACTAACCCCATTTTTATACCAAGGATTGATATCTTTAAATGGTTTCTATATGGTCTAGGTGTTGTGCAAGTTAAAATAGGAGGCTAAGACAAGAGGGATTACCTAAAGATCAAGACAAACACAAGCCTTTTCTCCCTTTTTCTTATTTTTGACAAAACTGTGACTATCATCATTTTCAAACTTATAGGATTGCCCTCTAGAGTAATGATATTAGAGTTCTAGTTACAATTTTGTATTTTTGGCATTTTGACTATTACTATGTTTTTTGTTCAAAATATTAATTAGGTAGGGTTAGGATAATCTATTTTTGCATATTCATACTTCTGCTATTTAGATTTGGTCAAAATCTTGGTCAAAGTCTAAGAGTCTATCTTGAAAATTTGATATATCCTACATCAGTTTTTAATGTGTCATAAAATCACCTATAAATAAGACATTTTGAATATTTGGATAATCTACCTTAGCTCAAATAAATTTATGTTGGATCTCACTCTAAAATTTTGTCATTTATAATAATATTGTAACTCTTGATCTATTTGAAGTAGCAATTTTGTCATCTCTAATCGTGGTTTTGTAGTTTATCACAAAACCATAATTATCAAATTATAGTAAATAGAGGTATTATCTATCTCAATCATGGTTTTGTCTATCTAACCATAGTTTTACAAGTGATCACCATGGTTAATTAATAGTTGTAACATTGTAACTCATGACTTGTAATTTTTTACCCCTAATTATGATTTTGTAGTCTCTGGTTGTGGTTTTGCCCTATGTATCTATGATTTTGTAAAGAGATAGTTTTGAAAAAAGTCATTGAAAAATTCTAATCTTTGTGTTACAGGACCCCTCTCTTGAGTTCCAATAAAACCATGGGATTGTAGGTTGCTTTTCAAAGAATCCATTTGGCACTTTTAAAATCAATTTAGATTATCTATTTTGTCTTGTATATATCTTTTGTTGTAAAATTCATTCTTTGTATATATTTGTGTTTGTGTGTGTCAACTTATAAATAATTATCATATCATGATATTCACACATATGTAATTAAATTATTTAATTAATCATATCATGTGTTTACCTATTTATTATCCCCCCTCTAGGATAACACATGATGTGAAATTGATACCCACACACAGGCTTAGTGTATAGGGGTTAGTGTCATGGATTTCATCACCATGTACTGACCAAACTTTGTGTTCTGATAGAGTATAAAAGTTAGGGACAAATATCATTAGGATAAATGGTTGACCCCATACATGTCATCCATAAATGGAAATAGTTAACTCTCTAAAACAAGCATTAGACAACACCTTATATGGACTTGGGCCCCACTGTACCTTTGTGTATATAGGGGATACACCTAGAAAGCCTATGCAAACCTAGCATAGGAGCCTTTAGTAGTAATAGGTGTACTACTATAGGAGTTAGTATCAGATTTGAAGTATCCATCTAGTGAGAGTGGGGTTGGGAGGGTTTGGTGGATGTCATAACAGGTCATCAACCTACAACCTCAGTCGTGAAGCTATTGGATGGTATAAGCATCAAGTTACACATCCTCATTAGTTTACCAATCATAAGTTTGTGACTTAATTTATTGTGTGTGTGTTGTGTTAGACCTATGTTATTTGTGATCCAAATTAGCCTTCACCCAAACCTATCTAAGCCTATCTAGGTCCTTTGCATACATCATCTTATATATCCTAGTCATCATCCCATTATCATATTATCTTTGTATATCCTTATCTTTGTCCTTTCCCATCCCCAATATTGTCTAGTTATACCCACTCGTCATAAGTCATACCCCCATCTTACCTTGTACATCCTTGTCATCATCTATTTGTATATGTTGTCTTTGACCCATCCCATCTCATTTTATCTTCATCCCATCCTAGTCTAAGTCATTGGTCAAACCTCCATCATCCACATATCCTAATTTAAACCACCTCTTATCTTACATCCATCATCAATCCTTTGTATTTTATAATTTTTCCACATCATTATATCATTTGGTCAAATTTATCATTATCCCATTATCCACCCTCATCTTAATTGACATCCCCATCACCTACATCTTGTCTCATGCATTTTTATCTCATCAATTATACATATCAATTTTTTTCTTGTATATCCTTCTATTTATATCCTATCCTTGTCTCACTCATAATTAGTCATACTCTCTCACACATCTTAATCGCATTTGGTCTTATCATTCACATCTTACCCTAAGACCACATCTTGTCCTAATAAAACTTTTGTCTTAACCTTGCCTTATTCACCCATCTAGTTTAACCTCATCCTATCTAATCCAAGTTAGATTTTTAGGTCACATATGGGTCTAAATCATCCCCATATTATTACCCCTTCATCAATTTATCATCACCTATCATCATACTGATCTTTGTCCCTTATCTTAATCACCTTCATCACATAATCATATCCTATCCCATCTTGAGAAAATAGGTCTAAGGCTTTTGAACTAGTCCTATCATCCACATTATCATATCATCCTATCACTTATAATCTGATCAGATATCATACCTAGTCAATATCAAGTTAGCATCTTATCACTTTGATGATTTTAATTTATCAAAACCATCATTAATCTAATCATCTCTAGTCCAATCATATTTCATACTCATAATTAGCAACCCTTCATATCATCCTCTTACTAAGAACCTAGGTACCCATAAAATCCTCAATCCTTTTGTTATATTGAAAACTATAATTGCTAATAGGTCATTATCAGCTATTGTACTATCATCTGAAATCTGATCATATTCTTTAAATCCATTAAGATTATCCCATATTTATCATAATCTATCCTACTAACTCAGTCCTTTAGCCTTAATTTATTCAAACAATCGTTAGTCTACCTTTAAATCATCATCCATCTTTCCCCATAGATTTAGACCTAGTTATTGTAGACCAATACATCCTATCCAATAAGGATGAAGTCCTATTATGAGTTATAGAAATGGGTACTCACCTACCTTCAGACCTTGATTCCATTTTCCCCAAACCAACATCCCATAACCTATCAAAATAAATCCATTCATTCTTTGATGTGGTCACCCTAATAATTAAATAACTCACATAGAATAAAGATAAATTCCTCTTATGGCTATGGAAGATGGGTACTCATTTTACTAATTATTTTGACCCCATAAGCCTAAATTCACCTCCCAAACCATTCCACCATCAACCCTTATCCCATTCACCTCCACCATCCACTATCCCTATTCAAAACCCCTTGGCCCCGGTTTGTACTCATCTATAATCAAATATTACATTTACTAATCATAATACATCATCTCTCCCTCATACTTTATCACCCACCACCATGAAATTGGACCACACTCTCATAGACCAATACATATCTACCAACAAGGATGAAATCCTCTTATAGTTTATTACAATGGGTGTACCACTTCCTAAAGGTGTTGACCCCCTTTAACTTATTTCACCTCCAAAAAAAATCCATTCATATAAATCCCCTTCTAATCCCCCATCCACTAGTCATAGATAAACATCTACCCCTTCCCCTACCGGCAAAGGGAATTAAATCTTGGCCACCTCATCCACCTCTAGTCCATCCACCTAGCCATGTTAACAACCATCTAATCTCAAGTCCAATGCTTCCAAATATAAGTAAAAAATTAAAGTGGGTCCTTATAATCCCCTTTTTATGTCATTAGAATCCCTCTTCAACTAACTTATCACTACTAATATGAGGGTTTATCCACCTATATGCCATCTTGATCCCACTAAGCCTAAGCCCTCTTGGTATAAAGTAAATTGATATTGTGTATATAATAAAACCTAGGGGCTTTCCATTAAATGATGTAAAAACTTATGAGACTATGTCTAAGACCTCATTAGTGGTGATATAGTAATCAAGGATGAATTAGATGAATTTAAATCCCTGGGTGATCAAGAAAAGGAATGCCAAGATTCCATTCTCGATCATGATCGAGCCTTTCCCCTTCTAAGCCAAAGTGAAGACATCTTATCCCTCTTCCATGATCCCCCATTATTGACCAACCCTCCATCACACACAAGCCCATTTTATGTACACCTATCCCTCCTATATATCATAATTCATTTCATGGGCCTATTTTTACTCAATCCATTATTCATCCATCATCTCCCTCTCACCCATGAATACCCCATGTTGAGAGGATAATCATGAACAATCACATCTCCACTTGTAGCATTACATCAAAGCCAACATCATTGCCAACCAAAGTTTTCTCTATATCAGGATCATGCTCAACCCCAGCGTCTGAATCAAATTCCTCATCAAAAACATCATCCCTCATCAATATTGCAATGGAGGATGCTAATGCCTACCCTTTTAAAAATACCTATAATTTGGATGACACTCAATTACTAGGCATATCTCTTGATCCTAATCAAGATGATGAAGTCATACCTATGTTATTAATCACCTTATCTATTAAATTTTTTTAGCATGGATCTGCTCTTACTAGGGATACACATACTACAACTAGTCTTAGTAATCCTCTAGAGATTCTTGAGGACAACTTATTTGACATGGAAGTTAGGGATCTTAGTGACCTTTATGAGGACTATGCTACCCATTATCCCCTTAATCCATCACCCAACATTAGTCATACACCTTGAATCTATAATCCCTATAGCCCATTGCATGATGGGAATGAACAAGAACATGAATCATTGGATTCCCCTCTACATTCCATATCATGTGCTACAAATATAAAGATCCAAGACCATCATCCAAAAATCATCAGTCATAATCAAATCATCTTTGATCCTATCATTCAAAATTAATAAAAATTAAATCATCAACCTAATCATAAAATATATTCCCCTAGTGAAGCCCAAAATCTAGCACTAGGGGCATATCCAAGTCAAAATAATCATAAATCAAGTCAATGATCAATCTCCTCTAGTGAAGCCTAAAATTAGGAACCAATGGGAAATCAAAGTCAATTCCAATCAATAATTAAAAATAAATTCAAAAGGCATAATCACATGGCCAACCATCTTCTTAATATATGGATCAAAGAATCAACAAATCTAAAGGTCTTAGATTCCTTAATCTCATGACACAATCTAAAGAATCCCGTCCACTATATCCAATTGTGTATGCAAATGTTGAAACCCATTTACTCTCCAAATCTCATCATCACATCCCTCTTTCCCATTCTATATCCCATCATCACAATCATGAAATCCTCCCATCCATACCATATCTCTAATCCTTGGGCAACATTCTCCCCTATAGGAGTTATAAAGACACCTAGTCAAAATGTCTGGAGGACAATAAATCAAGAATCAATAAAGGCCATTGATACATGATCCTAACATCACATATATTAAGAATATGCATTAATTAAATATCATAATCATGCCAAAATATTGCATCTCACCCTTCTCTCATAAATCAAGATGCCCAATAAAAGTAAAAAAGTCTTAAAAAAATAAATAATTCATCCAATGGTGAAAACCAATCTTCTAGCACCTTGGGCAAGTGCCAAGGTGAAAACTAGTTTTTGTCATCATGGTAGAATAAAAAAATTTCTGAATTGTACCTTAATACTTGGGGAAAAATCCATCAATCCTCCCTTATCCATCCCCTCCATACCCTATCCCTCTATCCATCATCTACCATCATCCTATTATGTCCATCCTTCCTTCTAATCTTGGCCTTCGTAAGGAATAGAAGGTGTCTTGAGAACTATTCCCAAACCATCTTGGCATATCCTCCAATATACACTTAGGCAACTAATCATCTTGTTCCTTCATGATGTGGTCATTGATAATTTCTAGTCCATTCCTTCCTTGGTCTTTATATCTTTTTTATCATCATCCTCATCCTCTTACCACTCATCCATCATTCTATCCATCCTCATCTTGGTTTCTAGGCTTGGTATTCCCTTTTCTAGTAATGACATTTTTAAAGTGTATATATATATTCCAAAAAATACAATTTTTTTTGAAATATGTCAAAAACCCTAAAAATTTTAAAAATTGAAAGGCCAAAAAATTGTTCGTAATGTCTTGTCTTATGCCTAATTTCCTAGCTACATCCATCTCCATCCACTTCATATCTTCCCATCTTTGGATACCACATTTGGTCATAAAACCAAATTGAAGTGGTCACCCATCTTTCCATATCTTCATCATCCTTTTGGATAAGTATTATTAACATGCTTCACCTTGTCAAAGAATTTAATTTGGTACCCATCATTTCCCCATCAATGCCTCTTATACCTAGTAACCATCCAATCACTATATTGCTAGTATGAAAGGTTTTTGATCCCATCATCTCATAGTCCCCTTTCTAGATTAAACTCTTATAGGGCCTTGTTAGCTGGTAATCTTTGGTCATAAATTTTCTAAACCACTTTCATTGACTACTTTTTGATTCACTTTCAAGACCAAATTAGTATTCAAATACCTTCTCCCATCTTCCATAATTATATCCTCAACTAGGGGAAACATCTTAGCCTAATCCTAGAATTATCACCCCATCTGAACCCAAATTCATCCTAAGTCCAAAATCACATCATGATCATCCAAACCATCACCAAGTTACTCATCCCATCATTAAATAAGACACAATGATACTACATGTAGATACTTGTGTGTGTTACTTGTTTACTCTATTTATCTTATTTGCATAATGTAAATATTTGATTATCTTTGTCTCTTATTGTCTATTGGGAAATAAACAAGGATGCAATAAAGACACCAAATCCATAATGATATTTCTAAGTTCCCTTGATGATGCAGAGTTTGTTACTTGCCCATGCACTTGGGCACAATGTCCTCTTGGTCATGCTCATATCATGGGGCATACTGTCAAGTGTCATATATTTTGGATTGCTTAGACTATGATGAGATTTATGATAGTTGTGATGGCTTGATCATATACACCTCATCATATATCTAATTATCTAATTAGCTTTATTTTGCATCACTAATTTAATCCTCTTGACTCATCCAACTAACATCCCATATTTTATCCTTATCATCTTCATCTCATCATTTGAATCATATGCTTCATTCAATAACAAGTCTAATCATCCTCCTCATCATCATCAACTTTTATTTAGAACTACATCGACCTCAAGTCTTTTTAGACTATGTAGGTAGCACTTGGAAACTTTTTAGTGCTTAGGGATAGCTCAGCCATTATTCTCCTCTTTCCTTATCTATCTCATATTTCATCATCCTTGAGTCATGTACTAGTCAAATCCTTGAGATATAGTCAATAAATCTATTGATTAATAACCATCATCACCATCATCTATTTAATATTTTCATCAATCACCTTCACTTTTTGATTGGGCCTAATAAATCACAACTTCTATCTATTCTTCCATTAGTAATTCATCATCAATGATTGGTCAATAATTATCACTCATTTTCATATGTCTTTATTAGGGGCATCATCATTATGGCTCATTGAGTTGATACAATATAGTCTAATTCTTCTGGTCAATTGATCCTATTGATTCATCTCTATCATCACGTTCATCATATCAATCAACTTTAGACTTGAGCTACACCCATCATTAATCAAATCCTCATCTTATCCTAGCCTATATCTCTCCCTTCCATGCATCCTTTCTTGGGATACATCTAAATCTTGTGGCCTTTCAATATTATCATCATATTATTATGGTTGATTCCCCCTTGTCATGTGTCAGCAACCATAAACCCATCATATTTACTCCATGTGCATGTATCTTTTCTAGGGGCATCATCAATTTGTATCTCACTACTCAAGTTGAACCCATATTCTTCATCTTCTATCTTACATCTAGCATCCCATCCCCTATCTATCCATCACATCCCACCCCTCATTTTCTTCTTTTGAGTGGACATCCATCTCATTCTTCCTTACATGTCCCCTCAAGGGGGCATCATATCCCCTAACATCATTTACTAAAATTCATCCATGACATGGTTTTTATTTGAAAGACCATTACTCTTTTCCCTTCATCTACTCGCATCATATCATTAATATCATCTACTAAAATTCATCTATGACATGATTTTTCTTTGAAAGACCATTACTCCTTTCAGTTTATCCACTAGCAATGCCCTTTCAAAGAGGGGAAAAATGTATACACCTAAATTCACTTGCCTCATTACTATTGATAATATTCCTATTAATTGGCACTAATTACATTAATCCCATTTATTCTAATTCATCCCATTCTAATATCTTCCTTTATCCTGCTAATTTCCTAATCCTAGCCATTTATCTAATATCCCCCTCATTTATTCTCCTTAATATATTAAACTTAGTCATCCCACTCCATTAATTATTCTTAATCCTTAATATCCTAATCTAACCTCACTTATTATTTGGGAATTTTAAATTCCCATGACCCCACCTACCTACCTACTAGCCTACACCCTAGCCTTTCATACATCCTTATAAGTCTTAAACCTTATTAACTCCATCTAAACCCACCATTATCCCATAAACTAATTGAGAAGCCTCTATAACTAGATAATCTTCTCTAAGACTCTAGAAGCATATAAACTAGAGACTTCTAAATAATTTTAAATTCTCCTAAAATTCCCTTAGTTATTCTATAAAAAGTCATGTTTAAGCTATGGTAAACTAACTAGACTCTTCATGCTAAATCTATGTCCAAGAATCCTTGAATCTATCATTCTCATATCCTTCATGTCCAATTATCCTATAATCAAGCTTTCATCATAAAAAATCCTTCAATCATGCCATCACTATGTCAAATTTGAGTGTAATATAAAATCACAAATCCTGGAATGGAGTTGTAAAGAGGTAAAAAGGATGGTAAGAATGTTCTTGTTATTCTTATTTTATCTCTTTTATCCATTCTTATTGGTGTCATTAGGTTTTAAATTTTATCACTAATTTTGGTAATATTTCTCAAGATCTAAAACTTAGTGCACAAGTAAATGGCCTATCTTTCTTTTCTATACACATAAATATTTTGTGGGTACTTGAGTGTGATACATACATCCACTAGATATATGATACATGGGTATACAAATGTTGGGAATTTTATTATACCGATGTGACACAAAATGTTGGGGGCATTTAATTTATTGATCATGATTGATACAGGTTACATTATTTTGTGATCATTTTACATTATCATGTTGAGATTATATACTAATGCTTAAACATGTCTATACTCATGCTTACATCTTACATAGTATGATAGATATGATATGATACATGACATTTTTATAACACATGTATGTAGTAAATAGTATGATATGCTTATTCTTCTTACTCATGGATTGATTGAGTATACTACTTGTTTGTCACCTTGTTTTGAATGTAGAATATTTGAACATGTTCCTTGTTTATTGGCCACTATGTCCTTAAGAATTATTTATTTGTTTTGAATAAATTTAAACATGTCTTACCCTTGAGTGTGCATGATTTGAAAATGACCCTTTTTTGTGGTATCCTTAGACCCATTTTTCATGACATTGAGTTTTCACTTGTGTGTGCTTGATTGTTTAATGAGCTTATGTTTGTTACTCCTAGACATTGAAATGATATTTATCATGCATCTTAGGAATTATGATTGGATATTGTGAGCTTAATTGATATATATACCTAGACATGATATCACTATATGTTTTATTACTACATGATTGATACTGATATGACATGGTTATATTATCATTTTGAGATGAGGTGACTACCAAACTACAGTCCCCTCATCTCAAAAGGGAGGAATATCAGTGAGACAATGTCAAAGAGATATAATTTCACACACACAAAGTTGGTATATTTTGATATAATTTAGACATACACTTGGGACATAATATTATGCATTTGGGGCCAATTTTCATAGATTTAGGATAATGTTTTTCAAATTTAAGGCATATATTATATATATTTTATATAATAGAGGTTACATAATGACATATAATTTATCTTGTGACACATGAGAGGTGTATGTGCCATGAAAATTCACCAAACCACTTATACATATTCATATTATAGACCATTTACAATAGATTTAATGCAGGGGCATGATCAAGGTCCAATCCTTTCTCACCACACAATGATGCACCCATTTTTACAAGATACACCAATTGAGCATTTACTTATCTATAGTAATTGGATCCCTTGATTAGTGTTGTCAAGATTTAGTTCCCTTTATGACCTTATCACTACTCTTTTTTTAGGTTAAGATGGTTATAACACTTGACCTTGGCTAGATTGGCTAGGTTTTTTAGATTATATATACACCTGAGTTATATAATTGAGCTTTACTATTCTTAATGGCCTTGGCATAACTCATTGCTGCACCATATTGGGGGAATGATCACCCTAAATTTCCACTCTTCACATCTCCAAAGTTAATTTTTAAACCTCCATCCAATGCTTCAATGAGGAAGCACCATCACCAATACAAAGTACTAAAGGGAAACATGGTTGCATCGACACACAAGTGCATTCCATCCTTTCTCTCTTTAATTTTAAGCATTTAAATTATTAAATTTTTATATTATATGCAATAATTACACTATAACATGTTATTTATTTCAAGTAATACACAAATAACAAATTAAAATGGGGCTTAATAAAAAATCAAGGTGTGTTATACACACCAAGGTACAAATTTATATCCTTTAACCTAGTAATTTCATCTTTATACATTACTATATTAAAGGGGGTACACACATAGATAATAAAATATGATTTTATATGAAATACTAGTCTTGTACACTTGAAAAATATCAATCATGTCTCAACCTTCAATTTATGACCTTTTCATTTCCAAAAGGATCACATTTTCCATCTCATTGTGTCAAATTAATTATTCTATAGTTTGACCCTAACATTATGATGATAAAAGTCACCTATAAACTATATTATGCATAAACCCTAATTTTTAGCATGAAAAAATAACTACATATCTTCGATAAATTTTTACCCTACATGGCACTAGCATATAGATAGGATATTAGCATTAACACTAGTGTCCTAAATTTGAAACTAGTGTCCTTGCCTTCGAAATGGTTAAAATTATAACTCTATCGATATGTGTGGGTTATCCTATTAATTTTATTTAACCCTATCATTATTTTTATTTCAAAATGAGTGGTATAAATATAAATCAAAGTTCATTCATTATTTATCTAGAAAACACATATCAAGCTCATATTACATTACTAGAAATCATTTTCACAACTGAGCTATATTGCCCCGTTATACCCTGTTTACAAATCAATCATATAAGTAGTATTATTATAGCTAAAAATAATTTAAAGATAATCCCACAAGAATTATTTATCAAGTTCCAAGATCAATAACTAGATGCACTCACATATAACATATTTCATAATTATTCACACACAAACCCACATAAAAGGGAAAAATAAATCAATCTTAAGCCCTCTTCATATTATATGAATATGCAACTAGTGATAATTTATAGAGGGGTATTTAAGGTCAAATAAAATTAACTTAATTCCACTAAACCTCATTTTACAAGGTGACATGCCCAAACTAGAGGAGCCAAGGTTTTGATCAAAACACTGATTCTAGGAACTTGTGTAAGTGATTTGAATTGATAACCTACAAGGTGAAAGTGAAAACTAAGATGGAAAACTAATTATTGTAGAAAATTAATTGTATTCTAAGCTAGATAGAAGCATCAATTCTAGTTTCATATTTGATAAAAATCTAGTTTCTAGAATTTGATGAATCAAGTCGAGTCATCAAATTGTCTTCCTCTATCCCTGTGCCTATCAGATCTGCATGCAAATCATTATATAAGCTAGGTGTTTTTTATTGAGGTTAAAGGGGGGAGATTTTTTTGAACTAGGGTCCCTAGACCCTAGGATAAGTACAAAAAAAATAGAGAAAAAGGTCTACCATAGAACAAATGATAAACTTAGATAAAACAAGCCTAAAGATAGCCAAAATATAACTTAGAAACATCTAAAGCACTAACAAAGAACAACTAAAGAAACTAGGGCCTAATATAAATCTAAACTAATTGAGACATCCAATAAATTTTCATATTTTTAAGGTTAAAATCAATTTGAATCAATAATTTTTCTTTGTCCATGACATTCTAGGATCCACTACATTGGCCCTACTTACCTTTCCCTTTGCTAGTCATCTTAGGCTCAAATAACTCCCCAAGATGAGCTCTAAGATTATATACATTCTAGATACCTTAATACATGGTAGCCTTATTATAATTAACTAATAATCTAATGTTATTTATAAACTTCTCATTCTCATTTTCCAAGATATCCACCCTAAAAAAATTTTCTAAAATTGTTGATCATCCTCCTTGGCCAAAGAGATTTGGTTTAATCTGATGTTCTCCTACTACAAGAAATTTACCTTCCCTTTAAGATCTGTGAGCTCTCTCATGAACCAATGAATTATAAAATTTTTAAGATATAATTATTCAACTATATTATCTACATTCTCCTTGATCTTAAGGGAAATAACAAGGTTATTAAAATCTTGATTTTGGTCTTTCTCTTTCTTGTCTATAGGACTCTTTTTTTTTTCTTTGAGAGCATCTCTAGTCACTCCTTTCTCAGCCTTGGGAACATAATTATGAGATGACTTTTCTCCCTACCCCTCATACTTATTCCCCTTTCTAGCAACATCTCTATCATCATCCATGTTAATAGAATCATCTGCTGAACAACCTGCTTTACCCTTCTTACCCTATTTCTCTTGACAATCAATTGAAGGCTTTGATGCACTCCAAAAACATTGTTTGATATTATATTTCATCTTAGGATTTTTAATTTAATAATAATTGGTATTTTTATCAAAATTGTTAATGGGATTATTGACTTTTATAGACCTAATCAAACTCCCATGATATTTAATCCAATTTTTTTTTATTTTCTTAATGTCAATAAGAGCATCCTCTATAGATTTATTTTGAGGTTGAGAAATAGATGGGTTAATTTGATTCATACCTTTAAAGTATTTATGAATGAGTTATATCATCCATTCATGCCTTGGGTCTGAATACTTACCATGATTGAACTTCAGAACCAAAATTTTAAGTGAATGTAGAATGAAGAAAGGTAGACTGAAAGGAATGCCATGTCTAAAATAATTAAAAATCATAAATAGAGACCATATAACAACATTAAAACTAATTTACAAGGTAAAATATTTCATCAAATGGTACGTAAAATCTACATATGGCTTGGGTAGTAACTCTTGATCAAACCCATTTTGTAACAATTCTAGTTCTCCCTCTAGGAATGTCTCTTTATCCCTTTTGTAGTCCCTTCCTGATTTATAAATTTTAGTTTCCTCAATGGCCAGACTAGTTATGTGGGTAATAAGTTCCTCTGTAATTTCTAAAGTAAATCCATTAATAGTGATAGTTATATCTTACCAAGCTTTCAAAAACATGATTGAAATATGCCTATCATGCCCTTCTATTTTCTACATGAAACCAACAAAATCTCCCACTTTTAAAGCTACCCAATTTCTCTCATTTTTTCTCACTTATTATATTATTTTGGTTATATTCTATTGGTTAATCCCATATTATTCCCCATACAACAAACATAGAAGTGAAATAACATTTCCCTACTCCAAAATTTAGGCTTCACAATACAAGGCTGAGAGGTAATGTAGTTGTTTTTGGTATTTGGGCAGTTTATTAGATGTTTTGGAAATTCTAGAAACTTCTCAATATGCCCAAAAAAGAGTAACCAAACCAATATAAGGCCCTAATTAAAATTATCCCCTTCTCTCTTTCCTCTATCAATTAGAGGCTTCCCCAATATGACCAAGGCTTTGTTCATTATAAGTACCTTCATATTTTATCTTTAAGATAAGATCCCTAGGGAGTTCTTCATAGTCCATCTATGTCATTTATACTAAAGAGATCACACCCTTATTGGTGAACTAATATGCAATATATTTGCCTTCCCTATAGGTATGTTAAATAGAAACTTGTTGTAAAGAGTCCAAAATACCTATAGCTTCCTCTATAACTTGTTTGATAGAGCAACTGATGACAATTTTTCTAGATAAACAATTCATAATATTTAGAGAGTCACCCTATATTATGAATTTTTGAACTCTAAATTATTTTTCCAATTTGATCCCCCACAAAGATATAAGAGCTTCATCCTAGTGGTTAGAATTAACTCCCATGTCTATAATATACGTTGTGACTAAATTTACATGGTGATCTCTTATTATTCTACCTCCTCCATTTGGGCATAGATTCTCTTTTAAAGCTTCATCACAATTGAGCTTCATCCAACCCAAATGGGGGGTTTAATTTAGTTATTTTCCTAATTTCTTCTTTAGGATCCAACTTTCCTAGCTCAGAGGTATCAATTTGTTATTTGTGAGATGGAATTTTTTCATACTGAAGAAATTTTTTTTCTTTCTTGATTAGAACAGTATTGTATTTATCTAAAATGTGATAAAAAATTTATTTTAGAAATAATTTACTACTACACCTCTTACCCATGAAAATTCTATTATTGTGTTCTCCTCAAATACCCCATATGATATGTGGCAATGAAAGTTTCCAAATTTTCTTAGAAAGGAATTTTGAAATGGGCACCCCCATGACTACCAAAATTTTATTAGAGACCCAACTTGCACTCAGGAGACATTAAATTTGTCAAAAAAATAACTCCATATCTTCTAATAAAAAGAGTAGCTCATGAGCAAGTGAAAAATAGATTCATTATCCTTTTCATATAAGACACATCTATTAGTTAAGATACAACCTCTTCTTCTCAAGTTATCAACTGTAATTATTTTGTTTTGAATTATGACCCAAACAAAGAAATTGATTTTAGAATTAGCCATTTATCCCATAGTAAATCCCAACTAATATTGAGTCTAGGTTCCTATGATAGATGATCACAACCTAATTTAGCTTTGTAGTGTCCATTAAAAGAGTCCTTCTAGACTAGTTGATCTTCTCTATTAGTGCCTGATATATGTACATTTATCAATAGATTATTTAGGTTAGATAACCTTAGAGTATCCTCCCATTTTAAGTTTTCCAAACTCAAACTTTCCATCTTTTAAATCCTTCTAGATCCTTCTAATACTCATTCACTTTGTGCCCATATTTATTCTAAACTTTTTCTTAGAATTGTTATCCAATGTCACTCTGAGAAAGAGGATGCTCTAAGGCCCAAGTGTCTCTCTAAAATTTGAATTTGTGACCATTTTAGATTTGCCATTTAGACCCTATTATAATCAAATCCTTATTTTAGATCAAGAAGTTCCATACATGTGAACCTCGAACAAAATGATCTTCTACAATAATGTTGATTGGTTCCCTGCCTTCTAAATATTTGAAAGAAAGAATTTTAACCCAAAATGTGTTCAAATTGATGAATCTCCACTTAAAATTTGAAATGAGATCTTTACTCATCATTTTTAAGTTCCTTAATCCAAGCCCTCCATATCTTTTATTAGAGAAGACTTTATTCCAAGAAATAAGATGGAATTTGTTTTTTTATTCTATTTCAACCCAAAGGAAGTTGCATTGAATTGTAGTTAATTTATATTCCACTCATTTTGTAGAACTAAAAAGTGAAAGAATATATATAGGAAGGCTTTGAGACACACTTTTTATAAGTAATACCTTACCTACACAAGATAATATCTTTCCTTTCACCTACAAGCTTTTTTTGAAATCTATCAATCAAAGAATTCCATGCTGTCACATGGAAATGATTGCTAAAGAGAGGCATACCAAAATATGAGGAGGGTAGTTCCTTGGTTTAAAAACCTAATAGAAGCAACTATTCAAGCTTGTCTAGCCACTGGTGTATTGAAGAAATACATAGAGATTTTGTCAAAGTTAATTTTCTAATTAGAGGCCTATTCATACATCACCAAATTGTTTTTAATTTTTCTTGCTTCCTACATAGATGCTTCAACCAAAATAATGGTGTCATCTAAAAATTTCTAATGTGTTATAGGTTCCATACAATGGCCTAGTTTAAAACCTTTCAACTCTGAAGAAACAATAGTATTAAAAATGAATCTACTCAAAGATTCAACCATAATGATGAACATAAACAAGGATAGGGGATCCCTTTGTCTCACCCCTTTAACACTCTTAAAGAATCCATGAGCTAATCCATTCACCATAACAAAGAAAATGCACAAATAAATATAAGATCTAATGATTTTCTTGAATTTGTCTCAAAATCCAAATTGAGACATAACTCTATCCAAGAAATTCCAATCTAATTTGTCATATGCATTAGCCATGTCCAATTTTAAAACCATAGCTTTCCTTTGGCTGTTTTCCATTAAATGTATGGCTTCATGTACCAAAATCACTCCATTTTGAATTTTTCTACTCAATACAAATCCTCCTTGCTGAAATTGAATGATTCTTTCCATGATAGGTTGCATTCTTAGTGAAATTAGTTTAGAGATAATCTTATAAATAGAATTACACAAACTAATAAGCTAAAAATCTAAGAAGGTCACAACCCATTCTTTTTTTGGAATAAAAAATAACAATGTATGATTGAATTATGTTAATAACTAAGTGTTATAGGAGAATTCATTCATGGATGCAACCATATTATCTCCTATAATATCCTATAATTTTTGGAAAAAAGCTATGGGGAATCCATCTAGACCAGGAGCTTTGTTTGGATTCATCTTAGAGAGAACAAATTTAAGATCTTCATTATAAGTTTCTACTGTCAGCATTCTTGATTAACCAACCCTGGGATCACATGCAAAAATTCTTGCTCAAATCTGATTTTCTTCTTGAAATCATTCTTGTTTAAATTGTTGAATAATTTGACACTCATGATTAATATAATCTACATATAAGGAAATATGACCTTCACTATTGATTATTTATTTAATAATATTATTTTTAGGATTGTGGAGCTAAAAGCTTCACTGATACAAATAGGAGAGGAGGTTGCTGAAGATTGCAGAGAAGTTGGGGTCGGTCTGATCAGCCGACGTCGGCAGGATAGCAAAGGGAAGCAACCGACGTCGGTCATATATCGGCCGACGTCGGTCACCTCCAGGCAGACAGGGACCGACGTCGGTCGCCTGTGTGGTTCGACTGCGAGCTATTTACGGGCAGTTAGCTAACGAACCAAGTGTTTGCATGAAGAGATCTATTTTTAGACTGAGAGCTGCGGATCTAATTATTGTAATTAGATGTCTAATTATTGTTTGATGAGATCTATATAATAGACTCATGGTTGTATTGGAAAAGTGTGCTAGGGAGTAAGAGAGCATAATTATAAGCTCCTTCTGTGTGTGAGGTAGAGCAATGGTGCGTTCTTCCTAGTGCCACAGTACCAGGTGTGTTGGTGCTGGATTGGAGAGCCAGCTGGGTTCTTCAGGAGTGTAGGATCTTGGTCATAGTTGCATGGCCTATATAGGAGATCTACATGGTAATTAAGATCGTTGATCTGCAGGTGTATGTGTATGCAAGGTCGAGGTTCACAGGTGAGCAGAATCATTGTTTGATTTGCAGGTGTGCAAGGTCATACAGACAGCAACACAACAGGGAGCAGTATCAGGCAGGATCTACTTGGAGTACAGGTGTGTACTCGGATAGAGCAAGAGAGGAAGGTAAGGAAGTTCCTTCCATAAGTATGGTCTGTTGAATTATAGGTTGTTGCAGATTCATGGGAGATCTACTTGAAGTACCTTGAGTACTTGTGGAGCACGTGGAGTGCTTGTGGAGTGCGTGGAGCACTTGCGTTGTGCGTGGAGCATGGGAGGTGAACACCAACTCTGTATTTGAGTTGGGTGTTGTGACCTGTGAGAGGGAGAGCTTTGGGGAGAAGAAGTACTGTTCACTTGAGGTGTGGGAAACCTCTGTAAGGTGGTGGAGAAGTGGCATCTTCTTTATTGTATTCTTTTCTGTATAAAGTGTTAATACAAGTTGTGTATTGTCTCTCATATGCTGTGGTATTCTGAATTCTAGTTACTTGGTGAATCTGGTTTATTTCCGCATATTAAGTTGTTTGAAGTTTGGTAATCAATTGTATGTTTCCGGTTTCGCATCCTGACAAGTGGGATCAGAGCATGTTTGTTGTTCTAGATTCCTGACAAGTGGTATCAGAGCTAAGGTTACAGGAAGCAGGTTGTGTTTTGATTATAGGGCACTCTCAGGGGTTTCTGATCGAGTGGGAGTAGAGCAACGGCAGATCAAAGTAAGCTAAGAATGGAGGAGTTGAAAAGCACAGACGGTTACTCACGGTCCGATGGAAAGAAAGAGCAGGTAAAAGAAGATTGTTGGTTGGTAACAGATCAGCATGAAGAAACTGAAGATACAGATGTAGCAGGTGTTGTTGCACAGGATGTGTTTGCAGGTTTCTTGGATAAAGTTGAATCTTGGATAAAAGATTCGGTTGCCTCTTTCCATGCAGCCCTAGGTAGAGGAGCTGGTAAGCCTTGCCAAAGAATTGGCAAAGGGGAAGTGAAACTGAAATTGCAGGGGGCCAACACACAGGTGTTGATGAAGGTCATGCAGGTCCCAGGTTTGGAGATTTGGCTAATTTCTTCAAAAAGATTGGGTGATGAGAGATGCACAAGAACTCTCACAGTGGTAGCACTTGAATTAGCTGGTGGTAAGAAAATAGGTATACTTTATCTACTTGTTTATATTACTGATTCTTCTTCTATTGCGGAGACGTGGCTTCGTAGGCTTGGTCACATGAGCAGGAAGGAGATGCATGTTCTTAAGCAGAAGACAGATATATTTGACAGGCTTAAGAACTGGAAAGCCTTGGTGTTCTTGGAGGAGATGGCGGACAGAGTTCAGTGGATGAGGCTGGATACATCTGAGCAGGGCAGTTTGGACATGGAGATTGATCCAAAGGAGCTCGCGGGTAAAAAGTCATCACTCATAGGTGAACACAGACACCGATGTCGGTCAGGAGGAACCGGCATCGAACAGACAGGTGCCGATGTCGGTCATGTGCAGACCGAAGCTGGCAGTGTCGGGCAGGGTAAGACCGGCGTCGGTCATGGGACCGACGTCGGTAGTATGTAAGACCGATGTCGGTCAGGAGGACCGACGTCGGCAGTAGGGACACCAGCGCTGGCAGGTTGGTAGTCAGGTACAGATGCATGGAACCAACGTCGATCGGATGCAGACTGTGGGGTGACCGAGGTCGGTCACTGTAATGAATTTTGGGTGGACAACATGCTGTCAAGGAGTCTCAAACACCCATATGGAGGACTGAAGGCGTAAGTAGGCCCTCAAATTCATGTTCCTCTTCTTCATACTTGTTGCTGATTGTATAGCAGGAAGGATCCAAGAAACAGGTGTGAGCTAGGCAGGATTATGATGCAGAACTAGATGGGAGTTTTGGTAGGTTTGCCAGCTGGATGAAAGCACAGAGACGAATGGATGCCTTAGTAGAAGAATAGAGAGAACGGATACGTGAGACGGAAGACCAGGCATATGGTCTTGAGGTAGCTGCAAGATAGTGGTACAGGTTTTGACAGGTGGAGGACGAAGCATGGCTTCAGTCAGTGTTAGGTAACTACTGTGGTTTGACTTACCAGGGGGATGATGATTGCAACATCATTCTGTTGCTGTATGTGGATAGTATGCTAGCTAGCAGGGGTGTACATACAGGGTTTTGCTGAGCTAAGGGTAAGATTAGTTTAGTGGCATGTCATGAGGAGTTTGG
The DNA here is from genome assembly GCA_037957365.1 of Torreya grandis. Taxonomy (NCBI): domain Eukaryota; kingdom Viridiplantae; phylum Streptophyta; class Pinopsida; order Cupressales; family Taxaceae; genus Torreya; species Torreya grandis. The sequence goes on from JARHVA010011031.1 coordinate 49,318, forward strand.
AGCAGCGGAATTCTTTGACATGGGAGGCATGGAGATCATAGGTTGATTTTGTCTCGAGTGGGAGCTGATGTGAATCAGGTGTTGGCGAGGTTCGGGATGCAGAACCGGAGCACACTAAGGGCTGGACAGGTATAGTGTCCAAAATCACATGAGGTCTGGTATAGACCTGAGTATTCCCATGCAGTGGGAGCTGTCAGAGTTAGGAGCCAATTCGGGGAAGTGGGTTCTCAGGTTTTCTGAGAGGGACCGACAGTAGGTGTTGCTATGCAGGGTCAGGACTTCACTACAGGTGTTGTAGGTTCGGATGTGGCAGGTACTCGGATGACAGGAGGTACATCACAGGTTGTGTGGTGGGTTGTCTTCAGGTGGGAGCTTGAAGAGGGATACAAACCAGGAAACAGATTAGACAGAGTACAGGTACAGGTATAGTGCAGCTGTTTATCTCCAAGTGGGAGATTGTTAGGATTGTGGAGCTAAAAGCTTCACTAATGCAAATAGGAGAGGAGGTTGCTGAAGATTGCAGAGAAGTTGGGGTCGGTCTGATCAGCCGACGTCGGCAGGATAGCAAAGGGAAGCAACCGACGTCGGTCATATATCGGCCGACGTCGGTCACCTCCAGGCAGACAGGGACCGACGTCGGTCGCCTGTGTGGTTCGATTGCGAGCTATTTACGGGCAGTTAGCTAACGAACCAAGTGTTTGCATGAAGAGATCTATTTTTAGACTGAGAGCTGCGGATCTAATTATTGTAATTAGATGTCTAATTATTGTTTGATGAGATCTATATAATAGACTCATGGTTGTATTGGAAAAGTGTGCTAGGGAGTAAGAGAGCATAATTATAAGCTCCTTCTGTGTGTGAGGTAGAGCAATGGTGCGTTCCTCATAGTGCCACAGTACCAGGTGTGTTGGTGCTGGATTGGAGAGCTAGCTGGGTTCTTCAGGAGTGTAGGATCTTGGTCACAGTTGCATGGCCTATATAGGAGATCTACATGGTAAGTAAGATCGTTGATCTGCAGGTGTATGTGTATGCAAGGTCGAGGTTCACAGGTGAGTAGAACCGTTGTTTGATTTGCAGGTGTGCAAGGTCATACAGACAGCAACACAACAGGGAGCAGTATCAGGCAGGATCTACTTGGAGTACAGGTGTGTACTCGGATAGAGCAAGAGAGGAAGGCAAGGAAGTTCCTTCCATAAGTATGGTCTATTGAATTGCAGGTTGTTGCAGATTCATGGGAGATCTACTTGAAGTACCTTGAGTACTTGTGGAGCACGTGGAGTGCTTATGGAGTGCGTGGAGCACTTGTGTTGTGCGTGGAGCATGGGAGGTGAACACCAACTCTGTATTTGAGTTGGGTGTTGTGACCTGTGAGAGGGAGAGCTTTGGGGAGAAGAAGTACTGTTCACTTGAGGTGTGGGAAACCTCTGTAAGGTGGTGGAGAAGAAGTGGCATCTTCTTTATTGTATTCTTTTCTGTATAAAGTGTTAATACAAGTTGTGTATTGTCTCTCATATGCTGTGGTATTCTGAATTCTAGTTACTTGGTGAATCTGGTTTATTTCCGCATATTAAGTTGTTTGAAGTTTGGTAATCAATTGTATGTTTCCGGTTTCGCATCCTGACAAGTGGGATCAGAGCATGTTTGTTGTTCTAGATTCCTGACAATTATGTTTCCTATGTTTTAAAGTGGACATGTGAAAAAATGGGTGTTCTATCTCCTTCCTTGAGCCAAATATTTCTAGATTTTTGTCTCCAAAGTGATTCTTCTCTTACTACAAAAGTGTGATAGTCACATAAAAGCTATCTTTCTTTTATTTGAATCTCTAATTCATAAACCTTATCCTCAATTTATTATCCAATTTTAGAATTTTTTTCTTTTAAATCTTTTTTATGAAGGTGTTCATTCCCAAAGACTTGTTTAATCCATTGTTTAATCTTGGTTTTGAACTTGTTCAAAAATTTAGCCAAGTCGAACATAGTTGTACCACTTCCATTTGGAGACCACCATTTTGAAATCCTATCATGAATATTAGGATGAGTAAACCATGTGTGTTCCATTCTAAATAGATATTTATTTACCTTATAAATTTGATCCTTGAAGCTTAACTCTAGTAGATTATGATCGGATCCAATCCTAGGTAGAGCCTTAAGAGATAAATCCTTAGATTTTAACCAATACAAATAAACAAAGACTCTATCTAACCTACATTAAATAAGATTTTTGCCTAGTCTCCTATTGCTCTAGATAAATTTAGAACCTTTTAGTTCCAAATCCAATAAACCTCTATCAGAAATAAGAGAAGAAAAGTCCTCCATGCTATTTGTACACGCTTGATTACCTCCTTTTTTATCTCCTAGATGAAAGGGAGAATTGAAATCACCTTCCAAAATCCAAGGAATATCTATGCAATTATTTCTAAAAAATCTAATATTTTCCCAAAGATTTCTTCAATTTGTAGTAAATTTTGGAGCATATATATTATAAAAAAACCATTGTTTATTATCAATCACATTAGTGAAAATTACTACTACATGATGTTGAGCCTTGAGGATAGGTTATCCTAATAGAAATTTAGAATCCCAAAAGGTTAAAATCCCACCTGAAGCTCCAGATGCACTAACATAAACCACTTCAGCCTCACTCCAATATGCATTTTTATGATTCATAAATAATTTTCCCTCAATCTTAGATTCTTGAATTGCTAAAATAACTAGTTTATTAGTCCTTCTAAAGTCCCTAGAAACTTTTTTTAACTATGCATCACTCTTATGCTCCAATAAAAATGAATGTGATTAATTAATGGGTGAAGAGATACCTCCTTAAAATGGGAGGATATTTTTAAATCTATCTGCTATGTCTTCCTTAATATGTTTTTTGAAACTCTCTTTCTTATTAGATTTACCTATTTTGGGTAGATTTTTGTATGCCAGACCTTTTTTACCTCTCCTGGTGAGAATTCATGAAGTAATTTTTGATTTGGAATTATTATTAGGTGTAACTAATACTTATTGAGACTCTCTTTCCTCTTCATTGACCATGACAACAAGATTATTATCCATATCCTTATAATCTTCTACATTGTTTATGTTGACCGCTTACTCTTACATTTCTTCATCTTGCTCAAGAAATCCAAACTTATTTAGAAACTAAGGAATTAATTTTTATAGCACTTATAACTTAATTCTATTAATATAACTAATGACTACATATACTTCCATATCCATGCCCTTTTGATTTACTTTATTGAGGATTGATTCCAACAAAAATTATTTTGGTAAATTTTGTAAAACTTCTTTTTCTGTGATTTTATTTTCCCCAAATTCTAAAGCAAATTTGAAAACATTTAAATCCTTTAAATTAACATCTAGAATTACCTTATCCACCTCCTCTATGACTATTTTGGAAAATATTAATTTTGTTTTCTTCAGATCTCTTGAAACCAAAATGCTAGCTTCTAACCTTTTAGCCTCCTTAAATGAAACTCCTTTCCTTTGCCATGATGTAGCATTAGGGACAAAGGAAAAAGGTTTTAAAGAATGCCCAAGTTTATGAAAATTATCACATAAAAATTTAGGTCTTTCAAACTCACTTTTTTGAGCTCTAACTCTAAAAGGAGTATGCAAAAAAATTGAGGATGGGAGTTCTTGATTAATAAAAGTGTTCACATAAAACCTAGCATGAACAAACTTGTTCTGGCTTTGGTAGTAGAATCAAAAGCAATCATATAGATAAAATATTTGGCAATGTTGATAAATAAAACTTCCTCCTAGAATTCAATGGGAAAACTAGGCAACCTCACCCAAGTTAGCATTAGGTTAATGTTATCTTTCTCAAGATGAAACCCTAGGTGCCATTTTTAAGAAAAAGACCAAAATTTCCAAAAATCCAAGGACCCCCTACAAGAATGTTAACACAGTCTTTTAGCTTATTAAATCTAATCATAAATAAGACATTAACCATTGCTAGAATCTCCATATGACCTTTAGGGCTCCATTTTTATTTTACCCAAGATCTAAAAGTGTCAATATTAGGTCTAGCTCCTATAAACTTGTCTACTAAATCTTGATCCATTCTTGATGATGCATAATTTATGAGAGGAGTAACTTGAACATGAGTATTTTTTCCATAATTGATAGTTTTTAGATGCTCAACTGGGTTGACTTCCTTCTTATCTATCAATTCAATCAATTTAGCACTCTAGGATGACTTATCTAATGCTTTCTTGGAGCTTGTAAAGTCTGATATGCTTGGCCCTCCAAAACAAATTCCCTCTATCTATCCTTATCTTGACATGGCTTTGAACCTGCTAGTCCATGTGGTTTCCTCCTCTCTACTGCCATCTCCTTTCTCTCTTTTTGAGTCTAATTTTGAAAATGTTATTTCCCACTCTCCTCCATCTCTACGTTGAACACTTCCTACGCTTTCCATCTCCTATTTTATAATATGGGTATACTTACATAATCTAGGTGTTATTTATCCTTCAAATTTCTAATTTCAAAATATTATTTGGCATTGTAATTTTATATTTAACATATTCTCAAATTGACTATTTTTTATCAAAATATTGTAAATCTAAGTTCTTTAATTTGCCTACTTCAGAATAACTTATTCCATAATCAATTAGTCATTTCTCATACCCTTAATAAAAACAAGTGTTAAACAAACATATTAAATTCATATTTTTTCTTATTACCCCAAATAAAAGTCTAATTAATTTTTATCATGACATGGAAAGGTGTGGCTATGGAAGTGAAATTATTGATTTACTTCCTCAAATATTAAAGTACACAACAAAGCTCCTTATTTTGGTCACATGAGAAGGTTTTGGAAAATTCAAAATGACCTCTGACTTCACTAGATCAATCCTTAATTCCAAATATCAAACCACATTCCTAAAGAATAAAAGTGATGATTAGGAAAACTCATATTTATTTTCATTCGACACTAAATTGTTCTTCATGAAAACTTGTAAAAATTATCTTAAATGATCAACATAATCATAAAAAGCTCTACTAAAAAATAATATCATGAAAATATATAATGGCAAAGGAATCAATAAATGGACTCATTATGTCATTCATCAACTAAATTACGGTAGCTAGTGCATTTTATAGGCTGAAAGGTATATCAAACCACTCATATAATTTTTGCCTTGTATTAAATGTTATTTTATAAATGTCATATCTAATTCTCACTTGTGATACCAAATTTTCAAATAAAGATTAGTAAAATACATGACATGCTAAAGTTGATTTATAGATAAAATATTTGGCAATGTTGATAAATAAAACATCCTCCTAGAATTCAATGGGAAAACTAGGCAACCTCATCCAAGTTGGCATGAGGTTAATGCTCTCTTTCTCAAGATCGAACCCTAGGTGCCATTTTTAAGAAAAAGACCAAAATTTCCAAAAATCTAAGGACCCCCTACAAGAATGTTAACATAGTCTTTTAGGTTATTGAATCTAATCATAAATAAGACATTAACCATTTCTAGAATGTCCATATGACCTTTAGGGCTCCAACTTTATTTTCCCCAAGATTTGAAAGTGTCAATATTGGGTCTAGATCCTATAAACTTGTCTACTAAATTTTGATCAATTCTTGATGATGCACAATTTATGAGAGAAGGAGTAACTTGAACATGAATATTTTTTCCATCATTGATATTTTTTAGATGCTCAACTGGGTTGACTTCCTTTTTATCTATCGATTCAATCAATTTAGCACTCTAGGATGACTTATCTAATGCTTTCTTGGAGCTTTTAAAGTCTGATATACTTGGCCCTCCAAAAATGATTCCATATATCAATCCTTATCTTGACATGGCTTTGAACCTGCTAGTCCATGTGGTTTCCTCCTCTCTATTGCCATCTCCTTTCTCTCTTTTTGAGTCTAATTTTGAAAATATTAGTTCCCGCTCTCCTCCGTCTCTACGTTGAACACTTCCTACGCTTGCCATCTCCTGTTTTTGCATATGGGTATACTTACATAATCTAGGTGTTATTTATCCTTCGCATTTCTAATTTCAAAATATTATTTGGCATTGGAATTTTATATTTAACATATTCTCAAATTGACTATTTTTATCAAAATATTGTAAATCTAAGTTCTTTAATTTGCCTACTTCAGAATAACATATTCCATAATCAATTAGTCATTTCCCATACCCTTAATAAAAATAAGTGTTAAACAAACATATTAAATTCATATTTTTTATTATTACCCCAAATAAAAATCTAATTAATTTTTATCATGACATGGAAAGGTGTGGCTATGGAAGTGAAATTATTGATTAACTTCCTTAAATATTAAAGTACACAACAAAGCTCCTTATTTTGGTCACATTAGAAGGGTTTGGAAAATTCAAGATGACCTCTAACTTCACTAGATCAATCCTTAATTCCAAATATCAAACCACATTCCTAAAGAATAAAAGTAATTATTAGGAAAACTCATATTTATTTTCATTCGACACTAAATTGTTCTTCGTTAAAACTTGTAAAATTATCTTAAATGATAAACATAATCATAAAAAGATATACTTAAAAATAATATCATGAAAATATATAATGGCAAAGGAATCAATAAATTGACTCATTATGCCATTCATAAACTAAATTAAGGTAGCTAGTACATTTTATAGGCTAAAAGGTATATCCAACCACTCATATAATTTTTGCCTTGTCTTAAATGTTATTTTCTAAATGTCATATCTAATTATCACTTGTGATACCAAATTTTCAAATCAAGATTAGTAAAATACATGACATGCTAAAGTTGATTTATAGATGAAATATTTGGCAATGTTGATAAATAAAACTTCCTCCTAGAATTCAATGGGAAAACTAGGCAACCTTGCCCAAGTTGGCATGAGGTTAATGTTCTCTTTCTCAAGATCAAACCCTACGTGCCATTTTGAAGAAAAAGACCAAAATCTCCAAAAATATAAGGACCCCCTACAAGAATGTTAACATAGTCTTTTAGGTTATTGAATCTAATCATAAATAAGACATTAACCATTGCTAGAATGTCCATATGACCTTTAGGGATCTATTTTTATTTTCCCCAAGATCTGAAAGTGTCAATATTGGGTCTTGTTGATGATTTAAAATTGCGCTTGATTCTAATCAACAACAATGAGAAGTTTCAAGATATGGGACTTGCATCTTGAAACAACCTCCATATTTTTAAGAAGCTAGTTCTTCTCTAAATCAAGTATATACTGGGAAAAAGGATTGGACTTTAAATCAAAAACACAAATGCAAGAAAGGAAATCTAATCTATGGCAATGTGCCTGAATGTAATTCTACCTTAATCCTGAGCACAATGAGACTATATGTAGGATTCATTTACATTTAAGAGCAAACAAGTGCATGATCAATGTAAAAGATGGAAACAATAGAAACAGAGGTTCACAACATAGACTAATTTTACTGTGATATAGAAAATGTCAACAAAGGCATAGGGTTCAATCTTCTTATTTAAACTTTTCAATCATATAAGAGGTGCAGAAACATGTACAGTTATATAAACCTTTCAACTCAAGAAAATGAGACAAAAGCAAATGACATTCCTAATCACAGTTCTAGAAAGTCTACAACCTAGACTAATTTTGCAAATGACACAGGAAATATCAACAAAGGCATAGGGTTCAATCTTATTATTTAAATTTTCCAATCATATAAAAGGCACATATACACGTACAATTATATAAACCTTTCAACTCAATAAAATGAGACAAAAGCAAATGATATTACTTAGTCACAGCTCTAGAAAGTCTAGACTCTTTACAATAATTCTCTCTAAAAAATTCTCTCTGATAATTGATCATTTTTTTTGTGATCTCTGCACCCTTATTTATAGCCTTGGATTCACTCTAGATTGTCTGCTTGTTCCCAATCTAATGGCCCAATTGAAATCTAACCGAACTAGCAGTGTCTAATAGAAGATATTTTATAAATTTTGAAACACTTCATCTTCTGACAGTTCATTGGCTAAAACAGATTGTAGGATGCTCCCTTCTCTTAAACTCTAGATAACACTTAGACAATTATTTGAAAATCTTCCTATTACTTAGGAAACACTAGAAGATGACACTTTGGCGTGTTCTGTAACACCTATCAAAGACACACGACACCTTCTATGTAACTTATAATCTTTTGTGTCTTTGTGCAGGAGTGTTATGCCTTTGACAATTGTCGCTATCCACTTCTTCAAAACTTCAATAGCTTAAAAGAAAATAAGACCCACAACATTTCTTACCTGAGTAACTTTAAAAGGACCACAGGGACAGGTGTCAGTCTCCACTACTTTTATTAAAGGACACATGACAATCTCTGCTTTACTTATCTGGGGTTACGTGGTGATCTCCATTGCTTGTAGCTACCTTTTAGAAACCTATAGAAGATGACACATGGCAGTCTCTACTTTACTCTATTCATACCATAGAAATAAATAGGTATCATTTCACATTTACATAGACAACGACACTTGGTAGCTTCTGCTTACTTAAGAAACAAAACTTGGGACCCACCATAGTCTTTGCTATATCAATGAAACAAGAATGAAGATAATTTCGATCGTGACACGTGGTGGCTTTCGCTCTCTTCTACTAGGATACATGGCATCTTTTGTCACTTTTAGAAAATCAAAACTGAGACCTTCTGTGACTACCACTTGGCACTTTTCACTCAATCCTGATACTTAGCTTGTTAAAACCTTTTGCTAAAAAGAGATGAAATGCGGGTGCTGATATGAAACTATAGATGCTGACACTTGGCACATTCCACTGATTTAATATGAGGTACATGGCAATCTCCGCTAATTTATTGAAATTATGTAAAGTGCCTTGGATGATGACACTTGAAAGTATCTGCTTGATTCAACACTTAGAGAAAATGAATCAAAAATGAAAATACAACCCACGCTTTGTTTTCAAAACTCTGCCATCTCAGACCAAAGTATGCAAAGACAAAAATTTACAACACACAACTAAAAAATAGAATGAAATGTAGATTAAATTATTACTCTACAATTATTGGTGACCCCAAGGACTTTTGAGCTTACTCAAAAAGAAATCACAACTCCCACTAGATCAAAATTATGGCAACAATCACAACTTTAGTAAGGCCATCTGATAAACAGACCATTCAACATCAAATAGCCCCTACTTATTTTGCAACTCCTGAAAAGCTAAATCAAGGTTAATGATATACTTGTATAAAAACTTTGCAAAATACAAACTACAATCTTCAATTGGAATTCAGGTTGGATCAAAATAGCTTCCACTTCTAGCACTGACGAATCAGACACATCTTGGGAATTATGTAGATTTGAGAGAGACTTAATGTGTCAAGAGTCTTAATTTTTTTGAAAAGATTCTAAGCCATGGCCACGTGCTCAAAGAACACTTATTTAAAAGAGAGAGCGGGAAAGAAAAAATGGGAAAATAAAAGCAATACGGAAAGGGGAAACTACTATATAAAGCTAACCAGGTATATTTGCCTCCCTCCTAGATCAAAAGGAAATTTTTTGAAGTTTCCTTTATGGTGAGAAGACTTGTGGTGCCAAACAAATGGCTGAATGGGATGGAACTCTAGTGACTTGCTCATCCTACTTACCACCTTGATTGGCCTGCATTTGAGTGAATTAGAGTCAAACATGTCCCCAACATATACATACTCTTCTTATTCTTGAAAGCTTGTCAAATGCTAGTTCTTCATACTATTGTGTCTCATCAAGAAATCAATGGCTATTGGTTATCCACTCTATGTATTTTGATATACATCATATTTTGGCTTATCTCCTTTTGCCTCATGCTCAGGTTTCATTACATGATCATCCTCCTTGATGACTTCAACCTCTTGAAAGGATAAGTCTGAAAGCTTGCATCCTCTCTGCATACTTATTTGAGTCTTAATGCTATCTTTTCCACCTAAAGATAGCTCACAACCTTCTTGAATAATAGTGTAAGTTGCCCCAATGACTTCAAACAAGTCATTCAAAATATGATCAGTTTCATTCTCAGGTTTCATTGCATGATCATCCTCCTTGATGACTTCAACCTCTTGAAACGATAAGTCTGAAAGATTGCATCCCCTCTGCATACTTATCTGAGTCTCAATGTTATCTTTTCCACTTGAAGCCATCTCACAGCCTTCTTGAAGAATAGTGTAACTTGCCCTAATGACTTTAAACAAGTCATTCAAAACATGATAAAAAATTATCTCTATTTCATCAGAGATAGAGGCAAAAGCTTGTGACTTGTCCTCTGGTTCATCAAAGGGTGTACCTATAGTGATTTCTTCTTCATCTACACTCATGAAATCTTCTTGACTATCCATGAACTGAACATAATCCTCTACATACTTATTTGCTTCCTCCAAAATATATTCCTCTTTGAAAAGGGATAAAGAAGAAGACTGCTGATTATACATATGCAAAAGAGGAGATAATTCTTGAGCTAGAATCAAATGATCCTCTTCTTTCCATTTGTCCATCACTTCATCTATATCAGATGTAGCTTGATAGCTCTCTTGGAGGGATGTAGATGGGGTGTGTTCAAATGTAGGATCTTCTGCTTAATTATCACCATGAGTAAGAGCAGCCTCGACTTCTTCAAGGTTTTGAGCAAAACTTTTCTCTTCTTCCCTTCTGCCCCATGACTCCATTGTTTGTTTCCAACTCATGACCTTAGGTCTAGAACTTTTGTCTTGGAAAGAGTCAGTAATTTTATCTTATTCAAAGTTTTCAGCTAGTTCATGATCTTCTTTCTTCCAAATTGGAATCTAGACATCATGTTGAGAGATCTGAGGATTGGTAGAAGAGGTATTTTTTGGCTTAGGCTCCTCTCTAAGGTCTAAAAGCTCTATCTCTCTTTCTCTAAGAAATCTCATCTTTGCCTCTAATTCCTTAGTTTGCTTAGCTAGATTTTCTTGAAAGAGTCTTTCTTGGAGCTCATAGGAATCATCATAGAAGTGGGGAGTGCATGAAGGCTGTGATGAAAAATAAGAAGCTTCTTGAAGAAGGGTGGGAAGGACTTGAGGGGGAAGTGAGAGTTTAGATTCCACTTCCCTTGCTACCAACATAGACTCAAAATTATTGGGGAAATGACCTTGACAGGTTTGACTTGGCTCATGAGCAGGGGCTGCGTATGTTTGATATGAAACTTGTGGTAGTGGATATGCAGGTTGATAGACTTGGTAAGGTTATCTCTCATGAATACTTAGCTTCTCCCCTAAAAATGCAATCAAACCACACACATCCAACATCTCATAAGTAAGCCTTTGCCAACTTGCTCTTTCAATGGGATCCCATTCACTTTTAATCAAATCTACTGTATTTCTTACTTGATGGATGACATGATTAGGAATTTATTGGCCACATTCCCTTCTATTGTCAAGCTCTAATACATATTTTTTATATCCCATTAATACATTTTTGAATGTGGAAATGAGATTAGGTTGAGCATGGGATGTAACATATTGGGGAGACTGATATAGCTCATGACAGGGCTAAGGCTGGTCGTATCAGACCTATGAAGGGCAAAACTTATAACCATATGCATCCTTGTTGCCTGATGTGATTCCATGAGCAACCTGATCTTGATCAAAAATATATGAAGGGGTATAAGACCCATAGCTCTGAGTAATAGAATTATACATACCAAATGGTGATTTCTTGATAATACCAGGACTACTTAACTAGCTGATTCAACTCAGAGTCACCGTTGGTGTTGATAAAATAAAAACCTCCAAAGGCTGGTTGGCTGAAGAACACACCAAAAATTCTTCAACTCCTTGAAAGATTGGTCCCACCGAGCATGCCAAAAATTGTTGATGATTTAAAATTGTGCTTGATTCTAATCAACAACAATGGGAAGTTTCAAGATATGGGACTTGCATCTTGAAACAACCTCCAAATTTTTAAGAAGCTGGTTCTTCTGTAAATCAAGTATATACTAGGAAAAAGGATAGGAATTTAAATCAAAAACACAAATGCAAGAAAGGAAATATAATATATGGTGATGCATCTAAATGTAATTCAACCTTAATCCTGAGCACAATGAGACTATATGTAGGATTTATTTACATTTAAGAGCAAACAAGTGCATGATCAATGTAAAAGATGGAAACAATAGAAATAGAGGCTCACAACATAGACTACTTTTGCTGTGATATAGAAAATGTCAACAAAGGCATAGGGTTCAATCTTCTTGTTTGAATTTTCCAGTCATAGAAGAGGTGCAGAAACACATACAATTATATAAACATTTCAACTCAAGAAAATGAGATAAAAGCAAATGACATTCCTAATCATAGTCTAGAAAGTCTACAACCTAGACTACTTTTGCAAATGACACAAGAAATATCAACAAAGGCATAGGGTTTAATCTTCTTATTTGAATTATATAGTCATATAAGAGGCATAGAAATATGTACAATTATATAAACCTTTCAACTCAAGAAAATGAGACAAAAGTAAATGATATTACTTAGTCACAGCTCTAGAAAGTCTAGACTCTTTACAAAAATTCTCTCTCAAAAATTTTCTCTAATAATTGATCCTTTTTTGGTGATCTCTACACCCTTATTTATAGCCTTAGATTCACTCCAGATTGTGTGCTTGTTCCCAATCTAACGGCCCAACTGAAATTTAACCAAACTGGTAGTGTCTAACAGAAGATATTTTATAAATTTTGAAATGCTTCATCTTCTAACAGTTCATTGGATGAAACAGATTGTAGGATGCTCCCTTCTCTTAAATGCTAGATAACACTTAGCCAATTCTTTGAAAATCTTCCTATTACTTAAGAAACAGTAGAAGATGACACTTGGCATGTTTTGCAACACCTATCCAAGACACACAACACCTTCCACGTAACTTATACTCTTTTGTGTCTTTGCTCAGGAGTGTTCTACCTTTGACACTTGTCATTATCCACTTCCTCGAAACTTCAACAGCTTAAAATAAAATAAGACCCACAACATTTATTACTTGAGTAACTTTAAATGGGCCACAGGGATAGGTGTCAGTCTCCGCTGATTTTATTAAAGGACACATGGCAATCTCCACTTTACTTATTTGGGGTTACGTGGTGATCTCCGCTGCTTGTAGCTACCTTTTAGAAACCTGTGGAAGATGACACATGGTGGTCTCCAATTTACTCTATTCATACCATAGAAATAAATGGGTCTCATTTCATATTTACATAAACAATGACATCTGGCAGCTTTCGCTTACTTAAGAAACAAAACTTGGAACCCACCACAGTCTTTGTTATATCAGTGAAACAAGAATGAAGATAATTTAGATCATGACGTGTGGTGGCTTCCACTCTCTTCTATTAGGATACAGGGTGTCTTACGTCACTTTTAGAAAATCAAAATTGAGACCTTTTGTGACTACCACTTGGCGCTCTCTGCTCAATCTTGATACTTAGCTTGTTAAAACCTTTCACTGAAAAGAGATGAAATGCGGGTGTTGATATGAAACTGTGGAAACTGACACTTGGCACATTCTGCTGAGTTGCTATGAGGTACGTGGCAATCTCTACTACTTTACTAAAATTATGGAAAGTGCCTCAGATGATGACACTTGGAAGTATCCACTTGATTTCAACACTTAAGAGAAAATGAATCAAAAAGGAAAATAGAGCCCATACTCTATTTTCAAAACTCCACCATCTCAGACCAAAGTATGCGAAGAGAAAAATTTACAACGTGTGATTGAAAAATAGAATGAAACATAGAGTAAATTTTTACTCTACAGGTCTAGCTCCTATAAACTTGTCTACTAAATCTTGATCCATTCTTGATGATGCATAATTTATGAGAGGAGTAACTTGAACATGAGTATTTTTTCCATCATTGATAGTTTTTAGATGCTCAAATTATTAGGGTGTGGAGCTAAAAACTTCACCAAGGAGCATTCATTATCAGGTTCGGGTCTCACAGACACCGACGTTGGTCAGGAGCAACTGACGTCGATCACAGGCAGTTGCAGAGATGCCAACGTCGGTAGAGGGTCGGCCGACGATGGTCACAGACAAGCAACAAGAACTGACGTCAGTTACCTGCGTGTCCAGAAAGCTATTTCCATGGACAGAAGCGAGTGTTTGCATGATAAGTTTGAGTTTAAGTCTCAAGCTTGCATCTCTATTATTGGCATTACTATTTTTAGAGCCCTTGTTCAAGTGGCTTAACTACTTGCTGGATGTACATGCTCAAGTCTCCTAATTCTATATGTAGAATTAGATCTTCCTAGCTTATTGTGGTTTGTAGTGAATTATTGTAATTCATTGTGTGTGAAGAACAGTATCGAATTGAATCAATCCAGGCTTGTTGGAGTTGATTGTTCTTGAGAGAGAGAGCTCTTGAGGAATAGAGATCTATTGAGAGATCTATACATCTAGGAGAGGTGTGGAAGAAAGAAGCTTTCTTCAATTGTATTTCTTTTGTAAAGAGTTTGTTAATACAAGTTTTTAGGGTGTTTTCTTGTATCTCTTGTTCTTGCTATTATCATTCTAATTACTTGTCAATCTGGTTTAATTCCGTGTTTATTGCTGTCACAATTTAATCTATTGTTGGATTGATCCCCCAACAAGTGGTATCAGAGCCTTGGTTACAGGTTCAGAGCTTGATAATTGGTATCAAAGTTTAGGTTCACTAACAGGTGGTTCAGATCTGTGTAGTGTGTATTGATTATAGGTTCTCACAGGAGTTTCTGTAGGGATTTCTGTTTGAGTGGGAGAAGCAATGGCAGATGAAAGTAAATTGAGAATGGAAAAGTTTAATGGCAAAAATTACCAACACTCGAGAATGCAGATAGAGGACTATCTGTATTAGAAAGATCTCTACTTACCGTTAGGAGGTATTGCAAAGAAGCCCAAAGACATGGAGGATGAAGAATGGGAAGTTCTTGACAGAAAGGCTGTGGGTTCTATAAGACTGAGTCTAGCATCCACTGTGATATCCAATTTATCACAGGCAAAGTCTAGGGTAGAGTTGATGACTATGTTAGCAAATTTGTATGAAAAACCGTCAGCTTCCAATAAGGTATATCTTATGAAGCAGTTATTTAATTTGCATATGAATGAAGGTGGATCTATTTCTACTCATCTGAATGATTTCAATGGAATTGTGAATCAATTAAGTTCAGTGAATATAGTGTTTGATGATGAAATAAAAGCTCTTTTAATATTATATTCTTTGCCTGAAAGCTGGCATGGCTTAGTAATGGCAGTAAGTAATACTGCATCTACATCAAACATTTTGAAAGTAGAGGATGTTTTTAGTGTTATCTTGAATGAGGAAATACGTAGGAAAAGCACAGAAGAGGCATTCGAGAATGCTTTAAGTTTTGAGAGTAGGGGAAGGCAGAAAGAGAAGAGCAAGAAAGGTAGATCTAAATCCAGAAATGGCAGAAGGCCACAATGCTAGAATTGTGGAAAGATGGGGCACATAAGCAAAGATTGTTGGTCAAAGCCTAAGGAGGACAACCAACACGAAGGAAAGGAAGAAGCCAAGATTGCAGGTATTGCACAGGATGCTTTAATTTTCTCTCTGCATAATAATATAGAATCTTGGGTATTAGATTCTGGTGCATCTTTTCATGCTACTCCTAACAGGGAATATTTCAGTGACTATATCCATGGAGATTTTGGAATAGTGTATCTAGGGGATGATGAGCCCTGTAAAATAATTGGCAAAGGCAAAGTGCAGCTGAAGATGCAGAATAACAACACTAGGTGTTGAGAGATGTGATACATGTTCCTAGCTTGAAGAGAAATTTGATCTCTGCAGAAAAGTTAGGGGATGAGGGTTGTACAGTAACTCTCACAGCAGAATCTTGGAAGGTGACCAAGGGTGCACTTGTTATGGCCAGAGGTAAGAGAGAAGGTACTCTCTATTTTTGTAATTGTGTTACTAACAAATCTCCTTTTGTATTATCTACTTCTGATGTGGACGCTAAATTGTGGCACTCAAGGCTTGGCCACATGAGTGAGAAGGGGATGTCAATTCTTAAGTCCAAAGGTATGCTTTCAGATTTAAAAGGCATAGATCTAGAGTTTTGTGAGCACTGTGTATTTGGAAAATAGAAAAGGGTTAGTTTTCTCAAAACTGGGTCTACTAAGAAGAGGCACAAGTTGGAGCTTGTTCACATAGACGTGTGGGGACCGACTCAGGTTGCTTCCATTGGAGGATCACAGTACTATGTATCTTTCATAGATGATGCCACAAGGAAGGTATGGATCTATTGTATTAGAAAAAAATCTGATGTATTTGAGACTTTTAAAGTTTGGAAAGCTATGGTTGAGAATGAAACAGGTAAAAGGTTAAAGTGCCTGAGATCAGACAATGGTGGTGAGTTTTGCAGTCATAAGTTCAGAGATTATTGTTACATGCATGGAATCTGTAGGCAAAGGACGGTTCCAAGGACACCTCAGCAAAATGGAATTGCTGAAAGGATGAACAGGACAATAATGGAGCGTGCAAGATGTATGAGATTGCATGCCGATTTGCCCTTACAATTTTGGGCATAAGCTGTTGACACTGCAGTGTACCTGATTAACAGAGGACCCTCTACAGCTCTGGATGGTGGTATTCCAGAAGAGGCATGGACAGGTAAAAAGGTTGATCTCTCATATCTCAAAGTTTTTGGTTGTGAAGCCTTTGTGCATATAGATAAGGAAAATAGAAAGAAGCTTGATGCTAAGTCTATGAGATGCATGTTTATTGGCTATGGCTCAGATGATTTTGGTTACAGATTGTGGAATCTAGAAACTAACAAGGTAATCAAGAGTCGTGATGTTTTTAATGAAAGAGTGATGTATTGTGATCAGCTAAGGAAGTTGAATCAATCTGAGCAGAGCAATGGTGAATTGGATGAGGTGAAAGTCCAAAATGAGCTCGCGGGAAATAGAAATAATCACTTACAGGAAAACACAGAGACCGACGTCGGCAGGTTAAGAACAGGTGTCGACAGGACAGAAACTGGCATCGGCCATACAGAGATCGACATCGGCCGTATAGGTACCGACGTCGGTCAGGAAGAACCGACGTCAGCCAGTAACAGGTCTAAAGGTGACCAAGGTCGGTCACTGTCAGAGAATTTGGGTGGACAACGTGTTGTGGACGAGTCTCAGACACCCATCAGGAGGTCAGAAAGGGTGAGTAAGCCTCCAATTAGATATTTTCCTTCTTTATTTTATTTATTGCTAACTGATGGTGGAGAACCAGAGAGTTTTGAAGAAGCAATACAGGTGGAGTCCAAGAGTGAGTGGGAGCGTGGCATGGTTGAGGAGTTGGAGTCCTTAAGAGAGAACCAAACATGGGATTTGGTTGAATTGCCAGCTGGTAAGAGAACACTTAAGAACAGATGGACCTAAAGGTTGAAGGAAGGCAAGAATGGACAGATGAGATACAAGGCCAGATTAGTGGTAAAAGGATTTGCACAAAAGCCAGGTATTGACTTTGGTGAGATTTTTTCTCCTGTTGTTAAAATGACTTCAATATGGGTTGTATTGTCTTTGGTTACTTTTGAGGATTTGCATCTTGAGTAGCTAGATGTTAAGACAACATTTCTTCATGGAGATTTGGATGAGGAAATATATATGGAACAACCAGAAGGATTTGAGGTCAAGGGTAAGGAGAAGTTTGTGTGCAGGTTGAAGAAAAGCTTGTATGGCCTCAAGCAAGCTCCTAGGCAATGGTACTTAAAATTTGACAGGTTTATGACTGAGCATGGCTACAGTAGGTGTCAATCAGACCATTGTGTGTATTTTAAGAGATTTGATAATGGTAGATATATTATTCTATTATTGTATGTAGATGATATGCTGGTTGCAGGGTCTCACATGCAGGATATCTCAGAGCTTAAGGTAAAATTAGCTCAAACATTTGCTATGAAGGATTTGGGAGCAGCAAAGAAAATCCTTGGCATGAGCATTAAGAGAGACAGGAAAAATCACAGGTTGATATTGTCTCAAGAAGATTATGTGGACAAGGTGTTGAAACGGTTCAATATGCAGGATGCTAAATCGGTAAGCACACCTTTGGCTGGACATTTTAAGTTGAGTAAAGAACAATGTCCTAATTCATATGATGAGGTAGAGTACATGAGTAAGGTTCCATATTCTTCCACAGTAGGGAGTTTGATGTATGCAATGGTGTGTACTAGACCGGATATTGCCCAAGCAGTGGGAGTTGTAAGTAAGTATATGGCCAATCCAGGTAAGGAACATTGAAAAGCAGTTCAGTGGATCCTTAGATATTTGAGAGGAACCAGCAGTAGGCACTTGTGCTATGGAGGTTTAGATACTTCTCTACATGGTTATGTGGATTCAGATATGGCAGGTGATTTGGATGGTAGGAGGAGCACTACAGGTTATGTATTTACTGTAGGTGGAATGACGGTTAGCTGGATATCTAAGTTGCAGAAGGTTGTTGCATTGTCAACTACAAAAGCAGAGTATATTGCAGCCACAGAAGCTAGCAAGGAGATGATATGGATGACACGGTTCATGGATGAGCTTGGTAGGGAGCATGAGAGTTACAGATTGTATAGTGACAGTCAGAGCGCAATCCATTTGGCTAAGAATTCAGCCTTTCATTCAAGAACAAAGCACATACAGCTAAGGTATCATTTCATACGACAAGTATTGGAAGATGGTGAGTTGAAGCTGGAGAAGATCCATACAGATAGGAATCTTGCTGATATGTTAACCAAGCCAGTTACAAAGGAAAAGTTGAATCTTCATTCAACTTCTATTGGTCTTCATGATTGAGTTGAAGATGGAGGAGCTAGAAGATGTTGCTGTACAGGTACTGGTGCAACTGTTTATCTCCAAGTGGGAGATTGTTAGGGTGTGGAGCTAAAAACTTCACCAAGGAGCATTCATTATCAGGTTCGGGCTACATAGACACTGGCATCGGTCAGGAGCAACCGATGTCGGTCACAGGTAGTTGCAGAGATGCTAACGTCGGTAGAGGGTCGACCGACGGTGGTCACAGACAAGCAGCATGAACCGACGTCGGTTACCTGCATGTCCAGAAAGCTATTTCCATAGACAGAAGTGAGTGTTTGCATGATAAGTTTGAGTTGAAGTCTCGAGCTTGCATCTCTATTATTGGCATTACTATTTTTAGATCCCTTGTTCAAGTGGCTTAACTGCTTGTTGGATGTACATGCTCAAGTCTCCTAATTCTATATGTAGAATTAGATCTTCCTAGCTTATTGTGGTTTGTAGTGAATTATTGTAATTCATTGTGTGTGAAGAATAGTACAAAATTGAATCAATCCAGGCTTGTTGGAGTTGATTATTCTTGAGAGAGAGAGCTCTTGAGGAATAGAGATCTATTGAGAGATCTATACATCTAGGAGAGGTGTGGAAGAAAGAAGCTTTCTTCAATTGTATTCCTTTTGTAAAGAGTTTGTTAATACAAGTTTTCAGGGTGTTTTCTTGTATCTCTTGTTCTTGCTATTATCATTCTAATTACTTGTCAATCTGGTTTAATTCTACGTTTATTGCTGTCACAATTGTAATCTATTGTTGGATTGATCCCCCAACACAACTGGGTTGACTTCCTTCT
Source organism: Torreya grandis (assembly GCA_037957365.1). Lineage (NCBI taxonomy): Eukaryota > Viridiplantae > Streptophyta > Pinopsida > Cupressales > Taxaceae > Torreya > Torreya grandis. The sequence continues at coordinate 68,913 of JARHVA010011031.1, forward strand.
TATCTATCGATTCAATCAATTTAGCACTCTAGGATGACTTATCTAATGCTTTCTTGGAGCTTGTAAAGTCTGATATGCTTGGCCCTCCAAAAAAAATTCCCTCTATCTATCCTTATCTTGACATGGCTTTGAACTTGCTAGTCCATGTGGTTTCCTCCTCTCTATTGCCATCTCCTTTCTCTCTTTTTGAGTCTAATTTTGAAAACGTTATTTCCCACTCTCCTCCATCTCTACGTTGAACACTTCCTATGCTTTCCATCTCTTATTTTATAATATGGGTATACTTACATAATCTAGGTGTTATTTATCCTTCAAATTTCTAATTTCAAAATATTATTTGGCATTGTAATTTTATATTTAACATATTCTCAAATTGACTATTTTTTATCAAAATATTGTAAATCTAAGTTCTTTAATTTGCCTACTTCAGAATAACTTATTCCATAATCAATTAGTCATTTCTCATACCCTTAATAAAAACAAGTGTTAAACAAACATATTAAATTCATATTTTTTCTTATTACCCCAAATAAAAGTCTAATTAATTTTTATCATGACATGGAAAGGTGTGGCTATGGAAGTGAAATTATTGATTTACTTCCTCAAATATTAAAGTACACAACAAAGCTCCTTATTTTGGTCACATGAGAAGGGTTTGGAAAATTCAAAATGACCTCTAACTTCACTAGATCAATCCTTAATTCCAAATATCAAACCACATTCCTAAAGAATAAAAGTGATGATTAGGAAAACTCATATTTATTTTCATTCAACAATAAATTGTTCTTCATGAAAACTTGTAAAAATTATCTTAAATGATCAACATAATCATAAAAATCTCTACTAAAAAATAATATCATGAAAATATATAATGGCAAAGGAATCAATAAATGGACTCATTATGTCATTCATCAACTAAATTAAGGTAGCTAGTGCATTTTATAGGCCAAAAGGTATATCCAACCACTCATATAATTTTTTCCTTGTCTTAAATGTTATTTTCTAAATGTCATATCTTATTCTCACTTGTGATACCAAATTTTCAAATCAAGATTAGTAAAATAAATGACATGCTAAAGTTGATTTATAAGATCATCAATCCATGAAAGAGGGTACCTATTGTTGATAATAAAATTTTTAAGTGTTCTATGTGAGACCACTATTTTTCATAGTGCTCACATTTAGTCTTGTGATGTTTTACACATATTTTTTTCAGACATGCCTTATATATTATTGAGACATGAGATGTTATTTTTTCTTTGTGACTAAGACAAAGATTCTATATTTTATGAGATGCTATTTTTTGCTTATTCAATAATGGTTATATGCTTACATTAGATGATTATTATATGTATTTTTATCTGTTATTTAAGTTTTCATTATGGCACGCATTTATTCCATAGACTATAGCTATTGTTCTTGAGCATGCATTTGAGTATACATATGTTAGATGATTGGTATTAGTTTATCACCATTGATATGTGATGCTTTAGATATATCATGTGATTATTTTTATATTTAGATCACTTGTATTTCTTATATTTTCTAGCTTTGGATATTTAGGGTAGGGTATTTAATGTGCATAATGTTTTCAAGTGACAGGGGAGGCCAATAAAGGAAATATGACTACACTTAGGCATGAGCACATCATGGGTAGAGTGGTGAAATTTATTATTGACCCTAAAATTATCCAAACCACTCATACATTTTTGTGGACATATTCATAAGTTTATATGTCCTTAACCCATTTATCACTATTCCCCCATGGATACTATTCACACCTTCATTCCTAACCTTAAGAGTTATATTTAGAGTTTTATTTCATTCATAACTTATTTTTTAAGCCACTTAAGTGGTCCCCTTTGAATAAAGACTTGGATGGATTATGAGACCCAACTTTAGAGGGTGACTTAAAGTAGTTCTTAGATATTTTGTGTTGAATTTTATACCCTTGGAATAATAAGAATGTTGGAGAGTATTTCTACGAGACTTAGAGGACTTTTGAGGCAGCCCATGTGCCATTTACATCAAGGGATAGTGAGCTCATTTATGAGGTATGGTATTGATTTCTTTCTCATATGGGATTGTAAGCAGAGCTATGGAGGGGGAATAATTTTGACCACAATATAAGGGATAGGAAGGGACACATGTCACCTTTCCATTGGCTTATAAATAAAGGAGTTGGGCCTATATGAAGAATGAAATCCTTTTTTGAGATGTTTTATTTTTATTTTTATTTTTTTTTCATTTTGGAAAATGGGGAGTTGAGAAGAGGAGGAGGAGGAGGATATTGGGGAAGAGCATAGAGAAGGAGGAACTTATCCATTTCCCAAGTTTATTAGAGGTGTTATTGAGTGGATTCAAGAATTAAACAAGGTAGGCTTCCATGCCCCATTTGCATTAATTTTTTATTAAAATTATCTTTCTCCTTCTTTTGATTTTCCTAATATTCAAGATATGTAGGGCCATTAGCCTACCCTATTTTTATCTTTACTTGCCATAGTTGAGAGTATGCCAACCATATAGATTTTATTATCCATTTGGGCCTTAGAGATGTATAGTACCTCCTAATTTCATTGGATATTTTAAAAATATATTTTCTATTTAAATTTTATGACATTATGATATCAAAATGAGTGTGAAATTTCATTGCCTTATTGTGTTCTCATTTGTAATGGAAGTGGTGATAAAACTAGGTTACAGTGCCCTCTTGTGTGAGTTTTATTATACATATTGGAAATGGTAGTGAAACTAGGTTCCCATGCCATCCTACATAGTTTTATTATGCATATTGGTATTGGATGCTATGAAACCAAAATTAATTTTCTCTCCTATATATTATTTGGCATGGTGGAAGGTGTTTATGCCCTCCCATGGCTAATAGATGGTAGAACAAGGGAAATGAATTCTCCTTCGATAGGAATATATGTGTTGAAAATGTTCATTCATTCCTTGTGATATCTAAGCATTTTAATGGTGTTTTTATTCCCTTATATGTTAATATTTTTAGAAATGGCAGCCTCCTTTGTATAGCTGAATTTATTGTCTCCTAGATGTAATTCCTAGTGAGTGTTCCTTCTCTAGTCTTGTTACTACATAAACCTACCTTATAAATTTTTCTACACTAACCATAATATGATTATGCCTAAAAATAGGATTATTAGGATTTGGGGTGCCTAGGGAAATTGAATTTTGATGGAAAAAGGATGGGAGATGAGCCCTCCTTTGGTTGGCCTTATGGTTGCATGTGGAGTCCATGTGAATTTAACTTGTTCAACATTTTTGTTTATGATTGTAAAGATTTTTTTTAGATATTTGAGATCCATGAATATTGTATTTATTTTATTCAAAAACATGTATATTTTGGAAAAAAATTTATAATAGTTATTGTATATAGTGTGATGTTCTCCACTACTTGTCTACTCTTCCCATTGAGTGTATCAGGGTGTAAAAGTAATGGAAATGATTATTTTGAGTTGTACATTTATATCTCTATATTTTCATAGTTGACTAAAAAAAATGTTTTTTGTTTCCTAAAAATTATGAAATGATTTTATTAATGTGATGCCAAGAAATACAAGTTGTAACCAAATAATTTTTATGCACTTAAAAGCATTCCAATTTCTCCCAATTTAGTTATACTGTAAAGTAGGGATAGTTCATGATTTAATGAAATTTATGGCATATATTTTGGAATTATAGGTGAATTTTTATTAAATTTTAAAGTTTATATGCCAAAAAACCTTACACCTCCCTTATAATACCTTCACTTCATATAAAAATAACATGTAAAATGGTGCATTAGAAGCTTAAAAATAATTTTAGCATGAAATTATGAATATATGAGCCCAATGCCCTTAATTTGGTAATTTTTCACCTCACAGGTTGTAAGATATGAATTTTAGAAATTATTTTTTTAAGTTAATTTTTTCTAACATAAGGTCTCTAGAAGGGCATTGTCCTTATCTTCATAGGGTAACCCTAAAATTTGGTCGATAGTCACCAATGTGACTAGACAACAAAGGCATGAGAACCTTAAGTGATAATGTGGGGTAAACAACTAGGATTTTAAATGTTATGAATGAGATTAGGGAACAAAATTTTTAATGGGACACATAGTGATCCCATTGTCTATATTATTAATATCTTGGGGGCATTCAACAAGGGTTGACTGCTGCCCCATTTGAACCACATGTTTTCATTTTCATACCAACTTTTATTTTATTAATTAAGCCAAATTTTGTTTCATTACTAAACAAACCTTTTTTTATTATGATTTTACATTCATATAAATTTTCTATAATGTTCAATATAATTTAATTAAATAACACACTTCTTCCAAATTTTAAACTTACAAATGGAAAACTAAAATCAAAAGCTATTAATAAACCTAGATATGAATTTTATCCAACTAGTTCAATCAACTCAAAGATAAAAGAATGGTATGGCCTCAAAAGGGAACCCCATCATTTTTTTGTGTTGTTACACATGAAACAACTTTCAAGGCCTAGAAATAAGTAATTTTATAGTTTTGATCCCTTTCTCTTTAGGGATGCATTAGACCTCTTTTGTAACTTAGTGACTTGTTTTGTTTCATGTGATTTTAGAGACCCAATGGTTTAGAGGTGGGGGAATATAAAAGGGACCCCCATAAAATTTTCATCCTCTTATACATGAAAGCATTTTAAGGACATAAGACTTCATAGTTTACACTCTATGCTTATTTTTTCCTAGGGAGGAATTTTTAGGCCTTGTTAGCTATCACAAGCTCATCGGAGCCCCAAATAAAGTTTAAATAAAATGGGAACCCTATTATATTTGAGTCCCCTTTCGTTTAAGACAAATTTGGAAATTTAAAACTATTTTTTTTGGAGTTTTACCTTTAATCTTATTATGGCCATTCATGGCTATGGAGGAGCTTAAATATCCTGAGACCTCTTGAAAAGTTTCATAAAATATAGATAAATGTAGAAAAATACCATGTATACATGTATATAAATAGATTTAAAAAATTAATAAATGTAAAAAGGATCAAAATCTTGGAGATGCCATTAATGGTAATTGTCCAAGGTTGAAGGAGAGGAGGGACGACAGTGGAGAAGTCATCTTCTAACACCTCCTTCATCCATTCAAAAATTTGAATGTATGCCTTAACATATGATTTTAACCCTTTATTTACTTCCATAATTATTTTCATGGTTTCCTCACCATTGACAAAACTTGATGGAGTACTCCATCCCCATGGGACTTATTTGGCATATTTTAGACCCATTTAGAGGCCATATTGGGACTACATGATATTTAATTGACCTCTTTCCTTGAATTTTACTTAATTAAAAAAATTATTTTTGATTACAACTTAAGTGCAACCAAGCCTTGTGGTTGGGTGAATTCACTCAGAGACATTTTTGAGTACAATGAAGAGTTAGATAGTTTAGTTCAAGCCAATGATTTCTCAAACCCACCTCACTTTAATAAAATTTACTTTTTGGGACTTATGGACATGGGGAATAATAGGTTAGATTAGATAGTATTAGGCTTGTTTGATAGTTTGTAGGCCGATTAGAGAAAGTGGGAACTACATGGTTGTGTAAAGATCATGCACCCACTTGTGCATTTCCCTTGTGTCATTTTGGCATGTAGGTTATTGGATGCTTTGTGCATCCCATTCCATGTTGTTGGATATATAATTGGAAACATAAATATAAAGGATGTGCATTATACTTTCTTAGAATAAAATGGCTTATTTTTATGTGTGTTTTTGTTGTGTCAATTTTTGGGCATGACATTGTATAATTAACACATTTTCTAGATGAACCATATTTCCTAGGTAATAAAACTATAGAACCACATGAATAAGTACTAGGATGGATTACACATTGATTAATAAAAGATTGAATTTGTATTTTTACCTCATTGGCATTTTTCAAGGACTACCTATACAACTTGAGATTTGGAAGTAGACTGTTAGGTGGAAATGGAATTTCATGCTCTATATGAATCTTAGGAGGTAAACATGTGGGATCATTGAAGACATCCTTGAAATACTTCACCAAATCTACCATATGATTTTTCTCTTTGTTAGTAAACATGTTATAAGGATTCTTATGTGTTATCACTTCTTTATCTTATAAATATCTTAAAATAATCAAAGAAAACTTACCACTAGAATTAATAAGCCTTTTTAACTTGAGAGGAACTATACCAAAGAGATTTTAGACTCACCTTTATAATATTACATGATCTAACTCTTACCATCCTTCACCAAATAATATTGGTTGGATCTCCTCATGAAGATACCATCTCAAACATACAAGCAAAGGCTCCCAAACACTACACCACACACAAAAAGAGGCACCATGTCCACTATAACTTCATCAATGAAATGCACATTAATAACAAGCTTAAATTTACATTGCTTGGTCACCTTAATTTTTTCACCTTTATTCAACCAATCCAAAGAATATGGGATTATATGATTAGAAGTCTCTATCCACAATTTTTATGAAAACTCCTTGATTATAAAATTAGCTTCTAAACAAGTATAAATAATAACATCCACTTTTATTTGTCATATAAATTTTAATATGGAAAAAACTAGAAAGTTTACTTTTTTTAGCACAAATACAACCAAACAATACATATATATTGATGGAGGTACAACACAAAATAATATACATTAGAGTTTAAACTAATAATATCATAATTGGATAGAGGGTATAACATTCTTCTTCTTCTTCTTCTTAAAAAGATGAAATTTTGGGTGTAGCTTCCAAAATTGATCCTCACAATGAAAATCAACATAATAATGTGCATAATGCCTTTTAGTAACCTTTTTAGAAATGGAAGCAACATTAATATTACCTTTCCATTTAAATTTATCCTTCTACTTGGATCCACATTGTTACCTCAAAGTGTTTTGAGAGGTATATGGATATTTTTTATTTTCCATCTCTAAGTAGTGAGCCTTAGAAAAAACATTATATACATCCATAGGATTGACCAATAGAATAAGTATCCTCAAATGGATATGGAGTATATAAACATACTTCATCAAGATGTCATGGTCCATTATATCTTTTCCAATTTGGTAATCCTTATTTCATAACTCACTTGTGTACTCTTGCACATTTTGTCTTTGTTTTTGACTATGATATTACCAATACATAAAAAATAGTATAGAACTGCTTTTTGATTAACATCTTAAAATCAGCCCACTTAGTGATAAGAGGAAGCTTCTTGAGAACCAAAGTATCAATATAAATTTCAAACAAATTCAAAGAATGATTGGTTAATTTTAACATTTTAAAATATTTTTTTTGGCTCTCATCAATGTAATACAAATTGAAATATGTCTTTTGTTGGACTAGAAAATGGTCCAACATATCTGCATTCACATCTCGATCATATGGATGAATCTCTATCTTTGATTCAACCTTGAATGGATGTGGAGTTGATTTTTCATGAGGTTGATATTTTTTATTCTCATGAGTATCAGAAGTATTCTCCTTCTCTAATTTTAGTGCATCCATATAAATTCCAAGCTTCTCTATAAGAATCCACATGATGGAATCCAACCTATCAAACTCTTTATAGAAAGATTAATGTTAGCCACTCCTTCCTAAAGGTTTTAAAATAAGTCATTTGATATATAAACATATCCATCATTAGGATGGGACATACTTTTGAATTCTTACTTCCACTTTCTTATGTAAATTCATTCTTCAAATGGAACTAGGATATATTTACCACTATCACTACTTGCTCTAATGACATGCATATATATGTAATATAGTCACAAAAAAAACAACACAAAGGATTGGATATAAAATAGATATAATAATAATTTTATCCATAAAACAAGTACATATTCCACACTAAGTTTTACTAACATGGATCTTATACTATTAACTCAATAAGTGACTAAATAAGCTACCATTCTAGACTAGTCTACTTACAAAACATAGATATATGAAGTGATATAAATGAAAGTAAATAAATTTTAACCTAATAATAACATATATATTATCACAATGACATAATAATAACAAAAGAATTATCTTGGATAAACTTAGTGCGAGAAAAAATCTAGTGGGTGAGGTAATCTCATTCCCCTCTCCACTATGTATTCAAAAAATGTACATGTTACTGCTAAAACTTGGTCTTCATGGATAAATATTTCACTACTCATAATAAAAATATTTCACATAAGATTTTTTCCACCTTTAAAACACTTATCAAGACAAACCAACACTAAAAAAATCACTAAAAAGTTAATAACAATTGAAGATAACATGAACTAATACTAAAACTTTATATCTTGTAATGTGAAACAAATTACGAGAATCTTTTGATGTCCTCTGCCTTCCATAAGGTCTAAATTAATGCCCCCAACCTTAGGAAGCCACCAAAAATGTTAAAAAATATATAAAATGAGAAGAAGAAACATTTAAAATTATCCATATTTGGGCTTATTTTATGGAGGCTAAATCAATGGTTAATGTAGACTGGAGGTTACACAACCAAATGGGTGGTTCACGTTTATCACATATAAACACCATTGGTTATGTAATCACCACTACCATATATAAGTAATTACACTATATATATCAATCCCTTAATTTCAAGAGTAGAAAAACACTAACTTCATCACTATAAAGATGTTTAGATCACCTCCACACTGACTCTGCCATTACTACATATCTAATATGATTCTTTTTACATGAATTGTATTACATGAGTGGCTTAAAATTCTGAAATAAATATAATTGGGTATAGTGGAAACATATAGTAAAAATGACTAATATTAGGATCCAATTTAAGATCACTAATTGAGAACAACACTTACACCATATATTTGGCCTGCTCTTCTATAATTATGCCCACCTTGATATAATATGGTGTTATTGGGAGGTAAAATAGGATAAAATATGGGAATATATTGTGAATCTATATAATGCACAAAAAATTTAAGAAAAAACCACTCCTCAACCTAATTTTCATATGGGATGTTTCCCACATCCTTGATCAAAATTTGTGTACATCCTTTGATGCAACACCAAGTGTGTCAAAGTTGATCTCTACTAAAATAATGGTTACTTATGAATCATTATGCCACACTTATAATATTATTATCTTATTCAATTGATTTTAGATAGATTCTTATGTGGTGCTCTATATTTTGATGCTATCTATTAAGGTTTATAAATTCATGTGTTTATTTTTGTGATTACATTAAGGCCCAAAATTAAATTTATCACAAAGACTATAAATTATGAGTGACCATGTTTATTTAATGGATGAATTCCACTTATTCTTACACCAAATGATAAGGGAAGTGTCAATTATGTTATGAGCTCATGTATTTGTGCCATGATACTATTGTATAGCTTCATGACTAGTGTAATTGGGAATAAGTAGTCCATGATGTCTTATAGAACAAAAATATTATCAATGATCAAGTCACATATTTATATCAACCAACTACCATATTTATGTGCTTGTAGATAAAATTTCCTATTCCTAGCCATATTATTTTCAAAAAGGCTTGATCTATCTAGAAGTCATCCCCAACATCAATTTTCCCATTGGGGGAGTCGTACTATGTGAAAAAATTAGGAGTATAAATAATTGGTACTAGAATGAAAAAAAGTTTGGAAACAATATTATCTAAATTTATTTGTATTTATGATGCCAAAAACTATTGCCAATTGAATTATTTCCCTAGTTGCACCATCTGGTGGGTAATATCAATGACTCCCTTTGTGACTTGTTTGGCATCATTTGTTGTCTATTAATATATATTCATTATGAAATCCACAAATGATCACAAAGGTGAATCAATGAATTTATCAATGGGTATGCCTCAAGTGGATTATGCATATCAATCTTAATTTTATTTTCAAAAAGGTAGATTTATGGATTGCATAGTTGAAATGGATTCCCCCTTGATGATAATCCTATGGCATGCACAATCGATGAAAAATTGATATGGATGCCACATTCTGTTGAGATCCTAATGGTTCTTTAATTTTAGTGGATACGTAATGTCATCATCTACACAACATTTAAAAAAATGAATTATGAATAATATTTCTACATCTAAACCTCATAGTGGATGGGGTAGGGTGATAATTTCTTGTTCTGGTCTATTACTCCTTATGGCTAAGGTTGTGAAAACTAATTTATATTTACTTCATCAATAAAATTGAAGGAAAATTCATCATTCCATTTAAATTACCACAAAATAAATCCTATTTCCATCTCTTCCTTCTTAGCATCGTTAGTACGACTACTATCAAATTAGTAGTCATTGTATCTTCTTATTTTTCTAATTATGTTCTTGCTTATGAGAATTATTTGAAAATAGTACACACTTTGTATCACTATATTTAAATATAATTCTTTCTTTTCTTATAGATTATAAATCACACTTGTGCAATTTTATGAGATGTATAGAGTCTGGTTTGTTTCCCACCATCTCCATTTTATATAAAAAATTATTTTTACTTCTAAAGATCGATTGAGCTACTTCCCATGAAAAATCATATTTGCATTAACTTTGTTAGCATTTCTGACTTGATACAAAGTAAATTTTCATGATTTTTCAAAATAAATGTGATTAGATGTGACATAACGCATTTTATTTTCAAATACTTTCCACCTTTTGTCATTAACTACTTGATTATATTACTTTCCTCTTCAAAATTCATGTGATTTTTTTGTCTTGTTTGGAAACTACTCTTTAATTTTTTCTTGTAGTTGTGATTTTTGCATGCTTCATTGCTATATTTTCCTATACTTGCATGATATTCTTACACTCAATTTATTTACAAGGTTTTTCTCAAAATACTTTCATAAATGTGATCAATCCTTATCATTGATTGAGGTACCAAGATCTTGTCTCTCACTTATACTCTTCTATTTGGTGATATTATCATGTTGCACTTGAAATTTTCTATCTATTATCTACTATTACTATATTATGTTCCTACACCCATAAAAATATTAAAAAAATAAATCCTACTATGTCTATGCCATTTGGCATGTAATTGTGATTTTTCATATATTAATATCAATTTCAGTAAGGCTTGAGCCTACTTATATTTACCTAACCCATAATAATGTTTCCATGTAATTCATGTAAAAAAATGGTGCATTATCATGTCAAGTGGTGGATCATATATGATCTATTACATGATATTAACAACTTTTTAAGTGCACTTTGAATTGTTTCCTCTTAGCTAATGCATTTAGGATAATGTTGATCAAAGTACATAACGGGGATTGAATCTACATGATTTCCTTAGTGTATTCATATTATATTATGGCAATTGTATATTATAAAAGAGATTTAACTGAAAGTTTTGTTATATTTCCTCTAGTTTTTCTACATATAACTAAGTTTGGATGCCAACAAACATGTTACAAATTATATCATTTTGCCATGCAACCATTTTCTTCATGACATTTTATATTGATTTAAGATAATCCTTGAGTGAAATGTCCATGTGCTCTAGCATGGCCATATGACCTTCCATGATGGTCTTAGCCTTAATTTCATTGGGCAAGTCTATTTATACCTTGCCTAGTATATCTTCTAATTGTTGCTTATAGTCTAGCATACTATGAGTGATTTGGGTGGTTTTATGCTCAAGAGTGTCCAACACCTGATCATATACATAAAAATATTTAAAAACCCCTTTCATTCTCCATTCTCATCTTTAATAAATGAAAAATACCATGTTAACAACAACTAATAAGCTAAATCATAGGCATAAATCATTTTGGGGTTTATAGATTTCACTTTTATAAATCAGCAATATGTGCCACAAGAATAAAAATATTTATTGTGCACCTTTAATTAATTTGACTTAGGTAATTATATTTTCTACTAAGGATATTTAGTGTGTAGTTAAAGTGTGCACATGTCTAAGGATGCATTTAATGCTTACCTACCTTTATATATGACCATCATTAGATGCAATATTTATTTTGGTGAATAAGAAAAGAGATGCAATTCCTTGAATTTATTATACATACTCTTCTCCTATGTATTTTATAATGGTTGAGATTCATTATTGTATTTTTGATACATTCAGTTTTATATAAAAACATAGATGTTACATATTTGAGAAACCTTCTTGGTTTTCATTTTGGTTCTCTTATTTCATGTATCCTACAAGAGATATGATTTGGTTTATCTTTGTTCCTAGATAGACCATATCTTAACATGGTACCAGAGCCATTGAAGGCTAACTCTAGAGCTTAGGATAGTATTTTAAGAAATTTTGAGAAGCATTTTTTTTGTAGCATCTCCTTTGCTAAGCCATGTAAATACAATTCTATACCAATATGGAAAATCAACACTGGTAAAATTGGGCCAAAAGGGAGGGAAACAACCATTTCATCTCACCTGGCATGTTTTCAAGACCAAATTTTGTGTTTTTTCAATAACTTTTTATAAGATGGTTTTTATTATATTTAGCTATGGATTGGATTTGAGTCCATTGGTTATGCATTTTGATTTAGTGTATTTCATGCATGACTCTTTTATTGCACTTAGAGGGTGAAATTTTTATCTTGGAAGGACCTTTTTGAGCTCATTTTTATTTCATTTGGAAAATGTAATGGTGCCTTGCATGTGTGTTTTGGCACATTCTTCCAAATCTCATTTTAACAAATATCGAAGGGTGGTGCCCAATTTGATAGGTGGTCACACCACACCATAATAAAATTTTGTATTTTTTTGTCTTTATCCTATATTATAGGATCTATTGACTCTATAAATGCACTTTTTTATCTCTTACATTGTGAAGGGTACTAACATGGCCTTATTTCTAGGACCCTATTGAGAAAATTTATTGTCTCCTTCTAAAAGACACATTTCTAGCAAGTCTCTTATGTTTTTGAATAAGTTTTTCAAGTAGTGGAATTTGGGCCACTTGTGAAAAAAAATACTTCATTATTTATATTTGTTGACATTTTGACATGATCATCATTCCTTATAACTTCTGGTACCTCCAATAACAATCATTTTTTATGTGTTTGAAGTAGTGGATTTTAGCCACTTTTGTAAATAACTTATTAATTCCTTATATATTTTGACACTTTAACATGAAGATGATTATTTTAGACTTATAACATGCCCAACATTAGTATACTTTTGTGATTGAAGTAGTGTATTTTGGGCCTCTCATGTAGAACATTTTTTTAGATTGTTGTGAGATTTTTTGCCATCTTGAGCCTTTAATGGCTAGTTTACCCTACCAATTCTACTCATGCCATTTGTTTTGAGACATTTGAGGTCCATTTATATGTGTCTCATGGCCTTTTATAAGAGTTACATTTTTTTTTGTAAATGGGAACTTTTAAGTGTATGTGAGCTTTCTTTATTTCAACATAATAATGAGGTTGGTTTCCTCACATGTACATGTGTAATTATTGTTATCAATCAAATTTACACCCTAAGGAGAGATAATAAATCCTCCTTAAACTTGATGTAACATTGAAACACCTCAAGGTTTTGGGTGATCTATCAAAGAGTAGAATTTTTGGGTTAAAGGGTTAACTCCCCTTAATGAATCATTTAGGGTCAAACACTAATCTACCACTTGATGAGAAAAGGGAGAAAAACCTACTCTAATGGAGGTGATGCACCAAATATGATATGAACACTAACAACCTGATGTAAATGTACTTCAAACAAGAGACTAGCCTACAACAAACACTTCTCTAATCTGCCTCTCTACATCTATACTTTTCAAGAAGGTTGTGAAGAATGCTTGAGCTAGGAAGACTAGTCAAGAGGTCATGACACGAAACTATTGAAAAGACAAATAAATAAACATTTACACTTCACAAGACCTATAAAAAGGATTTCAAATTGAATATGAATGCTAAATAAGGACAATATACCAAGGAAGCAAGACTATCACTTAATAAGATTAACTAGTTAAGCATACACATTGAAACCAGTCAATGGAGGAGGTAAAATCAGATTAGTATCATTGATGAAAGGATACAAATGGGTAAGGATTCACCATACCTAGGTGGAGGATACAAACTTAGCCTATCAAGGATCAATATACAAAGAAATGAGAGAGAAGAAGGGAAAAAGGTGTAGGATAGAGAGAGACAAGTGTCAAAGAGAGTTACAATCAAGAAAGGATTTATGAAACTATCTCAACAAGTCTTAAAATACAAGTTTACTCTCCTAAAGATGATCTCCTCCTACAAGTGGCATGGGAGTTTGAAACTTGGCTTAAGACCTTACATTTGTTCTTCAAAACTACCCCTTTTTTGTCTTATGAATAGACAAGTACCCTTATTGATGGTTAGGTCATGTTGAACTAATCTCTTTATCTATTATTTAAAAATTTCATCTAATCTCTAAAGGTTCCCTTTGACACATCACCTTATTCTATTGCTATGTGTCTTGAAGTCTCTTTATCTCACTAGGCCAATCTTACTTACAAGTGTCAAAAATTTTATTCATCTTCACCAAGGAAATATATGTCCATGTATGGCCTACTGACATCATATCAGACCCAAAAAAACTCATTTAGAGTCATAAAACTACCCCCAATATCTTATTTTACATCAAAAGCTCTCATTTGACCTCATTCCTTGTAGCCTTCGAAACATGTAAACCTCATTGTGTATAAGAATTCATGAAGGATATTGGTAAATTAAAAACATATTTAAGGACCCAATATGGATTTATATCTCCATGACAAATTTCATGTCTTGAACCTGAGTGGAAGTGTTATTTTTTGCTCTTGTTTATCCTAATTAGGCCTCCTTACCTAAAAACTAACCTTTGGCCCAAAAACACTCCCACACATGTGAAACTTATAAAAATATTATGATTTACTTTACCCATGCCAAGGCCAATTTCTAGGCCAAATTTTATCTCCTAAGACCTTGTACAGATGGTCAACCATAAAATGGTCAAAAGCCCTAGTCTAGGCATTTGATAGGCATGAGAGGTAGTTTGAGGGGTTTACAAGAAAATTTTCAGGTTTTGGTGATTGGAAATAGTTTTTTTAGGTCTAAAACATCATTATAAAACTAATCATGATAAATATAGGTTTATTAAGGTGTTTTATAGGTCTGCATATGGGCCATTTGACTCGTAAAATAATTATTTTCTTCCTTATTGACTCACTTGTCAAGCTGCAGAGTTCATAAACCTTCTTAGAATAGATGAATAGGTGTGTGAAGGGTTTTAAAACCTTTTTCAAGTATTTTTACATATTTACCCGTGATATATAATCCACTTTTATGCATGAGCATTACTACCTTTTATACATTTTAGTCTATTTTCACATGTTTGAGTCTTTTGTACATCATTTTGGTTATAAGAGATCTATAGGAGTCATTCATAGGTGTTAGGATTTTGTCAAATTTGAATTTGACCCATTTAGGCATTTTCTCACCTAAATGGTCATTTTAAATATATGAAAAATATTTTATTATTTCTCAAGTTTCTTGATGTTGTGGAAGGTCAAGATGTTATTAGTTTGTGTCTTAGGGGTCTTTAAGAGTGTTTGGGGTTGTTTTGTACTTGTTAGAAGGTTGAGGTAGTTAAGAGACTCCTAACATAGAAGAGGGGGTTAGAATTTAGTTAGATAAGTTATTAGAGGAATAAAAGAACTTGTAAATGAATGCTATAGTCAAGAGTTGAGGGGTTAGATTATAATGAGGGATGTAGAAGAACCCCAAAGTGAATAAAGATAAGCTTTTTCATTTGAAGACAAGAAAACTCTACATTTTCCTATAAAGTGAAATGAAAGTAACTTATGCAAGAATGTTTAATGATGGAAAGTGTGATCAAAGAAAATTTTGGAGTTATTTGTGTATTTGGTAAGTAGAGACATGCTTGCTAATGGTGTTTCAGGTATTTTTTAAGTTAGTTTCAAAACCCTCTGAGATGATTCAAGGTTATAGACCCTATTTCCTGTACACATGCAATGAATTTGAGTATGTAAACAAAGTGAGGGATAAGGTATAATCATGATATGTTTTTATATTATCTTGTGAGATTATAAGATTGAAAATATGTGTGTGAAGGTTGACAAAGAATTTTGTTTTGTATCTACAAGTTCTATGTAAAGACTTCATTTGCAAAGTCTACACAATATCCTTTGTGCCTGCATGATGTAATAAATAATTCTGAGCATATATTCTTGAGAGATTAATCCTATATGAACTAGAGTTGATATTTAAATATAAATATTGGTAAAGTGTCCTTACAATATTCTTAAGAGTATTGAAGTGAATCAAAGTGTTTGAAAATAGAAAGGTGTTATTGGCAGTGTAACTAGGCCTATAGACAACAAAGTAACCTGACTCAGTCAAACAAATAACTTAAGTAAACTAATCCATAATGGCCTCAATGAAGGAATCCTATGAGTGAGAAATGTGTATGGGATCTACACAGTCCTTTTCCAATAGTCACAATCATATGAAACCCTATAGAAATCTTGAAACTTAATTTTACTCCTCGGGCTAGGCATAGACTGTCAAACTCTATGTTAGGGTTTTATGACAAAATTTTAATTTTTGAGAGATTAAATTGGTCAAAATTCCCAATTTTTTTATTATTATTTGGGTTTTAACAAGATTTAAAATATTATAATATTTTCAAGTTGTTTTAGTATGGTTACATATGTTCTAGAAGAGACTAAGTATGAAAATAGGGGTAAGAGACCTAAAATACCTAAATAGAGACCATAAAGTGCCTAGAAAAGTGGTCTAAAGGAATATGGTAGGGAATAAGACTTTGTGAAAAGTAAGAACTAGATAAAAGGTATTGGAAAAGGTGACTATTTTTTTCAAAACTCCATTGTACCCATATGTACAATGCAATTAAGCCTAAAAAATGTTGGTAGGAGACCCTGCTAAAAAGGAGTAGTATGTTGTGTTGAGGGGTTTTGGAGATCAATTAGGTGGAAAATAAGACTTGTTTGAGAATGATATGGATGAAAATATATTTTATACCATCAGAGGAAAGTAGAGACAAGTTTTGAGCTAAGTTGTTAAAGATTTGAGTCAAAGAAAGGTGAATTGCCACTAAGTATATATTATAAAGACTAATATGTGAAAGCAAGGATAAGTGAATAAACATGGAATAAGATAAAGGTGTCTGAGTAAATTATGTTACCTAGAAGTCATAGTGTACTAAGATAGGGTTAATAAATTGAAGAGAGATACATAATTTTGAGACCCAAGGTGTAAGGACAAACAAGATAAGTAAGGAGATTAGAACTAGGAGTTGGAGTAGAGGTAGAGGTGTACTATTTTTATTTATGTTTCTATATAAATTATATAAGATTAATGAAGACCTTTACATCACACTTTCTATTATGCACCTTCACAAATAAGCCTTTAACTATGTATTATGCCCTATTCTATACAATATTGTACTTGTTCATGCCAACCAATACCTTGATCACGTGACCATGGGATTTGTGAGAGTCATTAAAGTTATTTCCATTCCAAAACAATTCATTTGAATTCATTGGTTATCATATTTTTCATATTGGGTTACTAGGAGAGTTCTAGGAGGGTTTAAGACATGTGTTCTTAAGGATTGTTCATAAAGAATAAATCCTCTTTCTCTTTCCTAATGCCACAAGATTGTAGTGAGGGGACCCCTCTAACATCTCCAAACACCATTTTCCACCATGCACCTTGTGATGTAAGATCCAAGTAGAAGATGGTGCCACTCAGGTGGAAGATTGTGTATTTGTAAGGGTTGATAGAGAAATGACGCCTATAGGTGGTATCTTGAGGTTTTGTTTTTGCTCTAAACACTTTAGGGAGATTAGTGACCACCACATTAACTTATTTCCATATCCCTCATTTCATTTATATCTCTTCAACCTTGTTTTAGCTTTCAATCACTCATAGACCTATGTATCTCTCCTAGGCCTATAGGTGTTAGGGGTTAAAAACTTGGTTGAGCCTTCAATTGCTTCAAGGTAAAGCCCCTATATTTTTTCAATGTAGTTATTCCACACTTTGAAATGCTTTAAACTCTATACACATAATATTTTTAAATTTTATTGATTATTGACACTTCATATCTTGCAGGTGCTTGTCAAGTCTCAATCTCTCTGAGTGCATACCTTAAGGGGTGCACCAAGAAAGGGGTGGGAAAAATAATGGTGCTTCATAAGATTATTGTTCTTTTTTCCACTTGCCATCCACACACTATCCTCCTAAAACCATTGAAACCCAAGATTATTCTTCTTAGTTCTACCCATTCCTATCACTTGTTATATTTCATCCTTCATTTCTTGCTTAACACCCTTTTGACCTATCAGTTGTGCTAGGTCAACCAGGTCAACCTAACATAGTTTAGGGACTTTTTCTCTCTTTTAGTTTTTTGGCCTCTTGGCTGACCTAACATAGTCCTAAAGAGTTAGCCTTGAAAACATCCTAGGTCAATCGGGTCAACCTAACAAAACCAATGTTCCTAAAAGATTTTAGGGTAAGATAATACTATATATACAAGATCATTCCTTACCATTTTAAATAAGAGAAACAAGTTAAGAGAATAAATGTGAATGAACATCTTCCTATCAACCATTCTACTTGGGGAATTAATATTTAGGGTTCAATACTTTATTTTGAGCTCTAATCTCATCCTGTGGATAAGTCTTTTAGATGCTTGGATAGGCTATGTAGCCTAGAGCTGATTTATCTTAGTTATCCTTACATACCATGATAATATCTTATGAATCACCTTGGCTAAGGGGGAGATTGAGGCTTGGTGGCTTCATCTACAAAGGTAAGTATTCTTAACTTTATTCCTCCTTTGTAAGAGTAGATAGATAGTGTATGTGTATTCTTTTCTTTCATGTATTAGGATTTCATATACATTGACATGAGTATATGTCTTCTATACATGTTTAGTTTAATTTTTTTTTTATAAACCCCATTTTTTGCTACAAGATTTGGTGTGCACTAGATTATATTTAATTTTATTGTTATTAGATTAGTGAAATATTAAATCATAGGACTCTTTTAGGGTTGTTATGTAATTGTGTTAGACTATAGGCTTTGGAACCCTATCTCACATAGTGTTTTGTGACAAGTGATCCCCTAATTGGGTCTAGTGGATCTTCACATTGGTCATGATCCTACTTAATAATTATATGTTCCCCAATTAGAAGTATAGGTGTGATCTATCCCATCCAATCTAGGATGGATTTATGGACACGATGCATTTTTGATTGCATACAGTCTAGTGAAATCGATGTGAATCAAACCCTTGTAGGATTTATTTCACTTATTTCATTTCTATTCATAATTATTTTTATCGTATCTTTACTATGATATATTGACCCTATTGAACTAGTTATTTATCTCTATGTACAGGTTTGAAATAATAGGTAATTGGCTTGACTAACTTGACCCAATATAGGTTTCTAGAACTTATAAAATTTTGTTCAAATAACTGAATCAACCAACCCAACCCAGTATAAGTTTTTTAGGTTTTCAAACTTATTGTTTAGACTATTATGTTAATTAGGTTGACCTAGTACATTTTCAACACTTTTTTAACATGTTCCTATATATCTTAATCGACCAAATCAACCTAGTTTAAAGGTTTTTACTAGTTTCCTCCAAGGTATTAGATCAACAATATTCTACTTTTCATCTCTAAATCATTTAGGTTAGGTTATATTCCTCTATATCTTTCTTTTTCTATATTTTATTTCATAGTTTTTAGTATTTAAAACTACCCCTGCATAGTCAACTAGGTCGATCCTGTGGACCTAGTTCTATGTTGTGTGTGTAGTTTGAAACAACTAGGTTGACCTAGTCAACCTAGGAAGTTTTCTATACCTTGTATTTATTTGTACAAGTTTGACACTATTGACCCTATTTTTTATGATTTTCAATATAGTTTATCAACTATAACTTGTTTCAAAGTTGTAATTAATCATATATGTTAATCACACTTTCTTTTCAATTACTTACATGCTTAGAATAACTCACATAATCTCATTAGGTGGTTTTTAACCAATAATTTAGTTTCACTATTTATATTTTATGCACACACATCCAAAATACATAACATCAACACACATTTTAACATCTAACTACCCAGGCCAACCTATTTGGATTTCATCACTAAGGGAGAAGTTGATTTGATGATCTGGTCAGGTATAAAACGTAGTTAATGGTATATTTTGGCTAATCACCCATTACCCATATTGTTGTGGTGTGTAAAGTGAGGGATTAATCCCCAATACTAATATTATAACATTTCCACTACAATCCCTTTCATCCTAAAACTTACCTAAAACTATCCATAGATTACTATCTAGTACCTTGCTTAAATCCAATCTCCCTTTCACACTTAAAATCATTATTAAATAATCTAATAAAAATTATGGGTTGACCAAATAGCTAAGATTTACCATATAAGCTGTTTTATTTCTCTTTGTTCAATTATGTGTGCACAAACTTTCATTATCTAGTGTTAGTGCAAGATTTTGCTTTGTGTGCATCAATTGGATTAGCTAGTGTCAATTTAATTAATTAATTATTTATTTATTTTTAGTACTTAATTTCCTAAATTAATTAAAAATTATTTTTTTTAATTTACAACTTAGTATAAAATTTATCATCTTCCCTACATCATCATGAATCCAACACATTTTTTGGTTTGAAAAATGGATAAGTAGAACTAAAGATATAAGCAAAACAAGAAATCAAAACTTGTCTGTTGTATCAGGTTGACCCTATTGACCTAGTATCTTTTTTAGCATCTATCCACTATACTAGGTTTAATTAATAGACATTTTAATATCTATAAACATTTTACATTTTCTACCAACCTTTTTTCATTGTACTAGATCAACTTGGTTGACCATGTACAGTCTTGCAGTCACTGTTTCTGTGCTAGGTCAACTTGGTTGACCCTATTCTATTTTTTGTCACCTTTTTGTTTACCTTGTGTGGTTATCTAGTATTTTTTCATCATGATGAAATATTATCATCTTTATCTTATTCCATAACATTACATAATCAAGGAGTTAAATAATAACCTCAGTTATTTCATTACTTTTGATGAAACTATCCAATTTCTTCCTTCCCCTTCTCCTAAGCCTAAACCACTCACTAAACAATGCAATGTAGTTAACATCCTTAATAATAATCCTCCTCCCAATACCAATGTTGGTAGTCCACCAAATAATACCACTCAAATTGATAATCTATATGGTTCCCAAATATTCAAAAACCTTGATGATAATACTATTTACCCTCTTCACAAGAATGGTGGTCTACCACACTTAAGACAATTAATACCAATTTTGAGAATCCTCCACCTACTAAAAATCCTCCTCCCACCAACACTAACAATCCTCTTCCTATCAACACTAATACCCCACCTTCAAACCCACATCTTGATATAACTCAACTTCTTTCCCAAGTTATCCAACAAATGAACATAATGCAAACTTCCAATCAATCTCAAATGATGATCATGCAACAACACTTATGCAACATAATTAGTCAACCAACTCAAGTCATCATGTCTCAAATAAATAATTTTTTTGTCCCTCCTCCTCTTAGATATTTTAATGGGAATGTCATCCTTCAACCTCTAATGAATACCAAAATGCTTCAACATCTTCAAAATGAACCTTTAGCTCCATTTATTGCATCTATAGATATTGGAAACATTTCTCCAACTATCACATATAATGGGACTGAGGATCCTACTATCTTTCTTAAGTATTTTTGAAATATCTATAAGGAATGGGTCCAAACTAACACCTTTTCTACCATTAAGCTCTTAGTCAAAACATTTATTGGTGATGCACTTGAATGGTACAACCAAATTCCTAGACATTCCATCTCATAACTAGAGGGTTTAGTCAATGTTCTAGTTAATGAATTCCAACATGATGATCTTCTTAAGAACTACCTTAGCCATTTTATCAATGCCAAACAACTTCCTAATGAATCTACTCATACTTTCATCAAAAGATGGAAGTCTCTTGCTCATAAAGTGGATCATAACATGAATGATGACACTCTTTTAAAACTATATGTCACCATTCTTAAGGATCCTCTTCAATACAAAGTTTAAATATTTTCACCTAAAACTTTAGAAGAATCCTTAGACCAAGAAGAAAGGCAAGACTTTTTTATGACTCAATTTGAACCACCTCAAATAACTACTAAAGCATCTTTCCAATCTTCTTTTCATAACATTGATTCATTCAAGCCCTCCAACCTAAAAATGAAGCATCCAATATAACCAATTTTGACCCAACCCACCCTACCTTGAGTATAGAATAACTTAAAGATAAATTACCACCCTCTAAACCCATGAGCTTTTATCCTTCCAAACCTCCTCCAAAATGGTACAATCCTTATAAATTTGGTTGGTGGAATTCTACTATAGGTCATTCTCATGAGTCTTGTCATGATCTTCACCATTTTATTATTTCTTCCTTGCTTGGTCCACATTTCAATCTTTATGTCCTAAAAAAATAATGTTATCAAGACTATATTCAATCTCCTCAAAATTATTCTCAAGAACAATAATCAAATCAACATCAACTACCTAATGAACACATCTCATCCACTAATTTTGTTCAACCCATAATTGATCCTTCTTCTTATACCAATAAGGAAAGGATAAGTCACATGAAAAAATTTAAACATATTGTTGTTTCATCTATTGAACCTCAACCTCTTAGGCCACATGAACAAAAAGATTACCTAGTTAAAATGCCTACTCCACAAACATATCATCCATGGTCCTCCTTTACCTCCTTTATCTCTCCATACCTCTCCTACACATCATATGTCACACTCAACATCCTTAAAATCTAACAAACCAACACATTTACCTTTTTATAAATGCACCTATTAACCCAATGCAAATCATTCTAATGGTTCAATCTTACCTCACTCCAGCTCACATGTTGGGGCATCTTGTGATGCCCATCCACATATCCCTTCAAACTTTGGGGAATCTTGCGATGCCCACCCATATATTTATTCAAACTTTGGGGAATATTATAATGCCCATCCATACATACAATTACCCTTTGGGGCATATAATGATGCCCACTCTTTTTCTCTAATGACTAATAACAAACACATTCAAATTTAAGAAACATTATGAGATTTACAGACGTGTATTTCACATGCTCATCTTTGATACAGACATTAGCATAGGTATTACTTTTTTTTTGGTCTCATGTTTCTATGTTTTTGTGAATTTTACTTCTTTTAGTCACACTTTAATATCATCATTATTTTCCTTTACATTTTTTTTGATTGATGCTCAAGATTGAAGGGTCATTATCGCAATGGATTTTTTACTAGATCTCTAACTGGTCTATGACACAATCAGGGGCCTATATCCCCAAGAGAATACCAATAAATAGACACAACTATCCAAGATTACCATTAACAACCATAAATTGGCCCAAGATTACCAATGATTAGCCAAAACTAGCCTAATAATACTAATGATTAGCCATTACTAGATGAATAATACCAAATAATCAAACACAACCAATCCAAGATTACTTTAACGATCGGTCACATCTAGCCTCTGATACCAAATTGAGATTTTAACTTAGGTGATGTTGGAAATATTGTCATTGATGTCAAAGATTTAGCATTATTGGTGATAAAGGCCCCATTGCATTTAATGTTGTTTGTAATAAATATATCTTGGCTAATATGAGTTAATATTTATTTAATATTAATGAATATATTTTTGGTTGCATATGAGACAAAAGAAGGGCCCATAGAGAAGTCAAAGAGCCATGGGGTAAAGACAAAAGAAGGATGGGATGAATTTTCCCATGAAGAGTCATCTTGGGGAATTCCAAGAGTCACCAAGTGAAGACAAAAGAGTAAGGGCACAATTTCTCATGAAGGGACACTTTAAGGAATACGAAAAGTCACCAAGATGAGGACAAAAGAGGGAAGGACGTTTTTTGTCATGAAGGGTCACCATATGACTTTTCAAAGGCTTGAATATGAAGGGTCATACAAGTTTGGTGCCATTTTCCATGAGGATTGAAGTGCCACAAAGGGGGAAGGCCAAAGGTCATTTGGAAAGCTATAAATAAAGGCTTGAGAAGCCATTTGTAAATATGAAAGGAAGAGGTTGATTTGATATTGTAATATCTAGCTTAGAAGAGAAATTGTGAGAGATGAATATGATTTGTATTTGTTATATCTAGCTTAGAAGAGCAAAGGTGAGAGAGAGGAAAGAGATGTTGTATTGATCTATCATTTGTTGAGATAGCAACATTAAGAGATAGGTGTGTGGTATACACAAAGGGGTTGGTGCTCCTCTGAGTTAGTGCTCATGAATTGTTACTAGGTTGGTGCTCGGCAAAGGGGTTGGTGCTCTTGTGGGTTGGTGCTTGGTAAAGGGGTGTGGTGCTCCTGTGGGTTGGTGCTCATGAATAGTAGTTGGGTTGGTGCTCGGCAAAGGGGTATGGTGCTCCTGCAAGCTTGGATTGTGAATATTATTTGGGTTTGTGCTCATTCATATACTTGAGATTGTTCTCTGTGGTTTTTTCCACAATGGGTTTCCACGTTATATCTAGTGTCTCTCTCTATCTTGTGTGGTGTTTGAGTTTTATTGCATTTCTTGAATGTTTGATTAAGTGGAATTTGGTTAAAGGAAAGTTTTATAGGATATATGATATACTGATTCACCCCCCTCTCAATATATCCTATGCTTAACAATTAGTATCAGAGTAGGTTCTTTTTTTAAAAAGTTTTACAACTTGAAGGTAGATCGGAAAAGCATGATGGCTGGGTCACAAGAAGGATTTTCTACAAATAAGGCACCTTTGTTTGATGGGATGAATTATGCTTTTTTGAGCATGAGAATGAAGGTTTATTTTATGGCCCTTGGATTCGACATATGGAAAGTAGTGGTGGAGGAATATGAAGAGCCACATACATTTGCAATTACTCCAACAGAAAAGAAGGCAAGTGAATGTAGTGCTAAAGCTTTAAATGCTATTTTATGTGGTTTATGTGAATCTAAATTTGTTAAAGTTATGTAATGTAAATCTGCTCATGAAACTTGGGGGTAAAACTTGAGAATATTTACAAAGGTGATGGAAAGGTTCAGAAAGCTAAGTTACAGACTTTTAGAAGGTAGTTTCAAATTTTGAAGATGGAAGAAGAAGAACATATAGCAAGTTATCTTTTGCAAGTTGATCAAATCATAAATCAGATTCAAGGTCTTGGAGAAATGTTGGATGAGTCAACGGTGGTGCAAAAGGTTTTGAGATCTCTACCAATGAGATATGATGCAAAGGTTTCAGTAATTGAGGAGATGAAGAATTTAGCCAAGATAAAGATGCATCGATGAGCATCATGGTATTCTCACGGCATATGAGATGTGGACATAACAAGATAAACCCTCAAAGAGAGAAGCAACTTTCAAGACATCAAATAAGGAGAAAGCTAAGTAAGATTCAAGAATCAAGTGATAGTTCTAGTGATGATGAAGATGACAATGGAGCACTTTTCATTTGCAATCCAAAAAGAGGAACAGGTAAATATCAAGGAAAATTATCTTTTAAAATTTTTAATTGTGGAAAGATTGGGAATTTTTTAGCTAGATGCCCAAATAAGGTTAATGATGATGAAGAAGAAAAGCCTACATACAAGAAGAATTTCAAAGGCAAATCTAAGAAGGGATTCGAGAAGAAGATCCTGTATTCTAAGGATCCTAGCTCAGGTGAAGATAGTGGAGTTAGCAATTCAGGAGAAGAAGAAGAGATTTTATTCATGGCCATACATAAAGATGATCAAGAAGAAGAGGAGGAAGCTGAAGTGAATATGGAAGGAGAGCTTATTTGTGCCTTAGAAGAGTTAGACGTTGTTCAGAAGAAGAATCAAAGATTAAAGTGCCAGATCAAGAAAAATGAACAAAAGTCAAAGGAAATGATTGAAGATCTACAAGCACACTTTAAAGAAGCCAAGAAGAATGAATAACACCTCAAAACACAATTGGAAATAACAAGAAAAGAATTTCAAAGGTATGTTATTGAAATTGCCTCTTTAAAAGAAGATATTAAGAAAGCAGTCAGTGATAAAGTAGTTAGTGATTCAAAATTTGAAGATATCACTAACATGTTGAATAAGATATTGGAAAGTCAAAAAGCATTTTCAGATAAGACAAGGATAATTTTTGAAAAGAAAAAGAGCTATGCTGAAGCTCTTACACAAGAGGAAACAAAAAGGGGAGAAGTGAAGAATACAGAGGACATTCTAAATAGAGAAGGTTGGAAGGAACAAAGCTACAAAAGGCAATCAAGTCAGAGATATACAAATAGGTGTTATTCTTATGGCTATTGTTTTTATTGTAATGGATATGGTCACAAGAAATTAGAATGTATAAAATGAGCTAACAATTTCAAAAATAAGGAGAAGGAAAGTCAAGTAGAGTCAAGCAAAAGCCACAACTCTTTTGCTCCTCTATCAAGCTTTGATGAAGAGACCATAGTATGTTACAAGTGTAACAACTTCAGACACATAGCTTAGTATTATAGAAGCGTGTTCGAGTTAGTCAAAAAGGATCAGAGTTTCAAAGCACCATTCATCAAGAAGAAGGTTCAGACATGTTCATGGTAGAAGAAACAACATGAAGATTCTATGATGGTTCAGACATCCCTGCATGTAAGAGGTAAAGATCAGCCATGGTTAATTGATAGTGGATGTTCAAGGCATATGACAAGAGATAAAAGTAAGTTCATTACTCTAAAGATGATCAATGGTGGTAAAGTGAGATTCAAAAATAAAACCACTGCTAGGATAGCTAGAAAAGGTACTTTGAGTTTGGATTATGGTAGAACTAAGACTAAGAATGTTTTATATGTAAAAGGTCTTAAGCATAATCTGTTGAGTGTTAGTCAAATATGTGATCAAGGATATACATTAAATTTTCATAAAGAAGGTTGTGAGATTAGAAGAAAATATTCAAATGAGTTGATTGTAGATGCTCAAAGGACAGGGAACAATGTATATGTTTTGTCAGATATCTTCTCAAAGGCACGATCAAAGGATACATTCAAAGATCAGTGAGAGGAGTTAGGAGTAATTTTTATTACTTCCTGCCATTGATGTTTAGCATCAATTAAGGGGGAGCTAAGTGTTAGCTCCAGGTAGGCCCTTTTCCATTGATGTCAAAGGGGTAGAATAATAGGTATAGGTATAGGTACAAGGAAAAGGTACAGGTTGTTATAGTAAGGGGGAGTTACTGTATGTTTTCAAATGACAGTATGTGCAGGTGAAAAGATGTGGTAGTTTCAGGATTGAGGTTACCATCAATGACAAAGGGGGAGATTATTGGAAATATTGTCATTAATGTCAAAGGTTTAGCATTATTGGTGATAAAGGCCCCATTACATTTAATGTTGTTTGTAATAAATATATCTTGGCTAATATGAATTAATATTTATTTAATATTAATGAATATATTTTTGGTTGCATATGAGACAAAAGAAGGGCCCATGGAGACGTCGAAGAGCCACAGGGTAAAGACAAAAGAAGGATGGGATGCATTTTCCCATGAAGAGTCATCTTTGGGAATTCTAAGAGTCACCAAGTGAAGACAAAAGAGTAAGGGCACAATTTCTCATGAAGGGACACTTTAAGGAATATGAAAATTCATCAAGATGAGGACAAAAGAGGGAAGGACGTTTTTGGTCTGAAGGGTCACCACATGACTTTTTAAAGACTTGAATATGAAGGGTCATACAAGTTTGGCACCATTTTCCATGAGGATTGAAGGGTCAAAAAGGGGGAAGGCCAAAGTTCATTTGGAAAGCTATAAATAAAGGCTTGAGAAGCCATTTGTAAATATGAAAGGAAGAGGTTGATTTGATATTGTAATATCTAGCTTAGAAGAGCAATTGTGAGAGATGAATATGATTTGTATTTGTTATATCTAGCTTAGAAGAGCAAAGGTGAGAGAGAGGAAAGAGATGTTGTATTGATCTATCATTTGTTGAGATAGAAACATTGAGAGATAAGTGTGTGGTATACATATAGGGATTGGTGCTCCTGTGGGTTGGTGCTCATGAATTGTTGCTGGGTTGGTGCAAGACAAAGGGGTTGGTGCTCTTGTGGGTTGGTGCTCACGAATAGTAGCTGGGTTGGTGCTCGACAAAGGGGTGTGGTGCTCCTGTGGGTTGGTGCTCATGAATAGTAGCTAAGTTGGTGCTTGGCAAAGGGGTATGGTACTCCTACAAGTTTGGCTTGCAAATATTGTTTGGGTTTGTGCTCATTCATATACTTGAGATTGTTCTTTGTGGTTTTTCCCACATTGGGTTTCCACGTTATATCTGGTGTCTCTATCTATTTTGTGTGGTGTTTGAGTTTTATTGCATATCTTGAATGTTTGATTAAGTGGAATTTGGTTAAAGGAAAGTTTTATAAGATATATGATATACTGATTCACCCCCCCTCTCAATATACCTCATGCTTAACAGGTGATGCTTGGAATAACCAAGACACTTTACTAACTCACCCACATCTCATCATTAACATTCTTTGGTTTTTATTTACACATCACATTTGGCATTTACTTTCATTTTTTCCCTTATATATCTCTTTTATTCTTTGTCTTTTTCTATCATTCTTTGCCTTAATAGCTATATGATCATTTTTACCTCTTTCTTTAGCATTTACTTCTTGATTTACCATCGTATTATTTTTATTTTGACATTTATCTTTTGGCACCCTCGTTGGGTTCTCTTTTGTGAGTTACTTTGTAAGATCGCATATAGGACCCGACACCCTCACAAAATTACCATCCTTTTTACTTATTTTTCCTTTTTTTATTCTTGTCAATGGTGTTTTGGCATCCTTTGGGTCTTTTTTTTGTGAGTTAATTTCTAATAAGGCTTTCTCACTTTGTTTTTATCTTGTTTATCAACACCCTTATGGCTTTCTCTTTTATGAGTTGATTTTTAAGACTATGGATAAGACCCGACCCTCCTCATAAAATTACCATATTTTCATGTTCTTTATAATAATTGTTCTTAGACTTTAGCTTTTACTTCTTTTGAATAGATAAAATTTACACAATAATAATATGTTAGCATGTTTTCATCCACTTCCCTCTTTATTATGATAAGCGATCACCTTTTATTGTCATTGTATCCCTCTTTTTCCCCTTTGTCACATTTATTTGCAATTTGAAGTAATTTAAATTATTCTATGCATCATTACTCTTGATTTCCCCTTCCTTTCATCTTTGCATTAGATAAAACAAGGTCTAAGTCAAGATATCACTTTTATTTCACCTTGATTTATGAGACTCTTAGACCCCATACTCTTTTATGTTCTCTTTCTTAGCAACCTTGTCCCAAGTTTTAAAATGAAATTCATTTTTAGCACCCATGTTTGGTATTCCAAATCCATAAGGAGGAGGAATCTAAAAAATCCATCAATAAAGTAAAAAGCTAAATCATTTGAAATAAAAGGAAATGATATCTAAAATGCAACATACAAATCTCAAAAGTCAAATTCACACCAAAAGATGTGATTATAAGCACATCTCCTATCTCTAATCAAAGATCAAACTCCACAATTGGCTTCACATAGAGCCGAAGTCATTTGGGTTATGGTAGTCTAGTAAATTAGAATAGGGGATTTCAAAAATCTCTATGGTTCTACCTACTTTCTCACATAAGTACCCAATTTTCATAGTAGACCGATGGCTCTGTAGGGGGTCCTAAAGAATGGGAAACACATCATGGGGAGGTAGGTCCATTATAATTTTCATACATATAGCCTTCATGGTATGATATATATACTCCATTTGTTAGCCTAAGACTTGTGTAGGTAAGAGAGATTATTCATGGTCCCTAAGGTCAAAAGTCCTCTTGTTTTGAGAAACCTAATTTGAGTGTCTTGACTTCGATAAAGAGTTCCTCTACCTTGGTTTTTCATTTATCCTCCCCTCCACTCAATTCATTCCCCCCCCCCCCCCTCCCTTGATAGACAAATTTTGGCTCCAAATATATTTTTCCTCTTCTTTATGTCCTTATTCACCTGTTAAAAACATACTATCACTACTTTGTTTCATTTTTATCTATCCTTAGAGTGAAACAACATGTTTGAGTAACTATGGATCACTTTTTTCTTTCATTTTTCATTATTTTACTACCCTTATATTATGGACAACAAGTCTATACCATTTTTCCATTATTACATGTTTCTCTTTATGTATGCCTTCTTCATGTTATCTTACATCTTGACTTAGATTTCATTTGACATTCTTTAATTTTTCTCTTTAATTTTTTTCTTTTTGCCTATTTTACATGATCTTACTTTCCCCTTTCTTACATATGTTTGTTAGTTTTGTCTTGCATTGATATTTAATTTGTCATTCTTGTTTCACATGCTTCTCAACATGATTTAGTATGTTCTACATTACTTTTTTCCTTTTATCTTTTACATGCTTTCCAACATGATTTACTATGTTTTCCAATCATTTGTCATTTATCTCCTATCATTTGTCATTCATTTTCCATCATTTTGTATTCAGTTGCCAATCATTTGTCATTCATCTACCATTATTTTGTCATTTATTTGCCTTAAATATTCTAACCTTAACTTACCAATCCTAATTTACTAATTTTCTCAAAATTTGTCTCTAATAACCACTATTATATGCCTATCTTCCATTTTTTTTTTGGATATTTTCTGCACTAACTTCTATAGGTTCGTCTAGTGTTCTCTACATTAGACACCTACACACTTATTATAGTCTAATTATTTATCTATGGCACTAAGGTAAGTTAAAGGTATGTTTTTTTATAATTTATTAATTTCATTTATCTTATTTTTTACTTATTACACCATACTTAGCATCAAATTTGTGTGTTATCATGTTCTCTTTTGAAGCATCATCCCGCATTGCACTTACATGACACGTGATGAGATTTGGATGGGGCATATGTATACACATAATATTTTTAAATTTTATTGATTAATAATACTTTATATCTTGTAAGAACCTATCAAATCTCAATATCTCTAAGTTCATGACTTAAGGGGTGGGTATACCATCAATGCTTCTTAAGATTTTTTTCCTTTTCCACTTTGCATCCACACACTAGCCTCCTAAAACCATTGAATCCAAAGATTATTCTTATTAGTTCTAATTATTCCTATCAATTACTATGTTTTATCTTTAATTTCTTACCTTATCACCCTTTTGACCTATCAGTTGTGTTAGGTCGACTAGGTTGACCTAGCATAATTTAGGGACTTTTGATCTCTTTTAGTTTTTTGGCCTCTTGGTTGACCTAACACAATCATAGAGAGTTAACCCCAAAAACATGATAGGTTAACTAGGTTGACCTAACACAAATGAGATTCTCAAAATATTTAGGGTAAGATACTAATATATATACAAGGTCATTCCTTACTAGTTTAAAGAAGAGTGAATAATTAAGTCAATAAGTGTGAACAAACATATACCTATTGACCAATCTACTTGGCAAATAAAGCTTTAGGGTTCAATACTTTCTTTATATCTATGATCTCATCCTATGGATAAGTATTTTAGATGTTTAGATATGGTGTGTATCCTAGATTTTATTTATCTTAGTTATCCTTACATACCATGATAATCTCTTGTGAAACACCCTTGCCAAGGGGGAGATTGAGGCTCGATGGGTTCATCTTCAAAGGTAAGTATTCCTAACTTTATTCTTCCTTTGTAAGAGTAGATAGATAGTGAATTTGTATTCTTATCTTACATGTATTTGGATTTTGTAGACGTTGACATGAGTATATGTATTCTATACATGTTTAGTTTAGTTATTTATTTGTTTTGTTTCTAACCCCCACTTTGTGCCACAAGCTTTGGTGCACAATAGATTAGATTTACTTTTCTTATTATTAGATTAGTAAAATATTAAATTATAGGACTCTTTTAGGTTTGTTATGTGATTTTTTAAGACTATAATATTTTTAAACCCTATCTCACATGGTGTGTTGTGATAAGTGATCCCCTAATTGGGTTTAGCAGATCCTCACATTGGTCATGCTCCTACTTAATAATTATATTCTCCCCAATCAGAAGTGTAGGTGTGATCTATCATATCTAATTCAATATTGATTTGTGGACATGATGAATTTATAATTTCATATATAAACCACACTCTTATTCACCCCCAACTTAGTATATGCACAATCACTTAATACTCATGAATAAGCCTAAATAGTTTATTAGTCTTGTAGGTCTTATAGGTTTATGAATTTCCCCTTTTCATCATTTTTTAAGAGTTAAAAACTTAAT